>JBCAUA010105735.1:0-10143 GCA_038406235.1 Peronia verruculata
AAAAAAAAAAAAAAAAAAAAAAAAACCCCCCCGGGGGGGGGGGGGCCTAGACAAAATTGGCTGTTCATGATCATTGTAATATTTTCTCAATGAACAACAAATTCAACTGATTGAGCTCTTTCTCTCACATTGTACTAAACAATAATTGTTTGACTATATTACATATGATTTCTACAATTTCACTTATCACTGAAAGAAATCATGCTTGAGTCAACTTTGAGCCATGCATTCAATACCTTGATAAATAAAACATGCAATATTAATTATGACAATTAGTCAAAACTTTATATGAGACGCAACACAATGAAATCAGGCGCTCATCAAAATGAGGCGACTGAAAAACTAAGTGTTTTTCAACAGTGAATGAATTTTTAAATGCAATTTTTTTCTTCATGAAACCCTTTTATATCTGTTAAATTTGCTGAAATAGATTGAGCAAAAGGGCAACAATTGTAATGTAGTGGCATGGCCTCATAAAGATTAATAAGGATTCACAAGTGATCAACCATTTTCTCCCTAAATTCATCTGCAACAAAAGGTCACATATGCCGTCTTTAACTACCAATATCTCAAGTTCTATTGAAGGTAGAACTAAAATCACACACAGTAAGAGAAATTAATAGTCTACACAGTGATACCAATAACTTCATATGAAGGGCTTCGGGACAAAATGAGACATAGCTAAAATCACTTTTTAGACAATTTGTTCTCCAGTGGTTAGTAATATATCATTAAGTATTTGAGTTTTCTGATGACATTCGGGAAGGATATGTCGCGTTCTGTTGAAAAGGAAAGTCCTTACCATTTAACACTATCATCATTCCCAGTATTGAGGGTATAAGTGAAAACGTTCAAAAATGGCATTTGTTGCGTCTTGCTCTGAAACCCTTCATGTACATGCTAAAAATTTGACGAGAGACTGATGAAATCATGTCATATCTCATATTAATTTGTCTCTGTGCACTATTACTATCATCATCATTGTCACACATGCTGCACACACCAAAACCAAACTCAGTGGAACCTGTAACTCTTTTTAAACTTTTTATGTCTGAAAAATTGCTCTCTCTATATCTTCTTCTCTTTCTTGTTCAATCTTTTTCCTTCCAATATGGCCCAAAATGCATACCATACTTCACACTGGGATCCCTTTCAAACAGCATGCAACGAGACAACAATGAATTCATATCCTGATCCATAAATTCTTAACCACTTTACTTTTACCCCGATTCCAGAGTCCAATTCAATCCACCACCAACTCCCACTTGCACTCAGGGACACCAACTGTATGCAAGCCAACTAGCACTTGTCCTCTACTTTCTCCCACAAGCAATCAGAAGCATCAACTGTTGTATAATATTACTAATTATTTCACGAATAAATAGATTACAGTCCTAGATTGGTCTCTCATCACCAGATCATCTGCTAGTCACCAGCATACAGTATCTATTGAATGATTTTGCATATGGGTGCAAAGCACTGATCTGTGGTCAGAACATTAGATCAAAGGGAAAGGAGGGTGGCTGATGGTGGGCAATCTATGGACACATAAGTACATTTTTCCGTACATGATAGATTGATATTTTATTTTTGGACATACCTCCCACTGTTGAGAGCAATGAAGTGGTTAAAGAAGAATTATCATGGAAACTGTGATAATAAATCAATTTGTATTAATCTCTTAGGGTTAACTAGTCTGACCTGTTCATCTGTGTTTCCAAGCTGGCACACGCTGACACTCCACTCAGCACACAGTCACGAGCCTTTAGGTTTTCTATCATCACGTGGCCAAAGGCATCTGTCATCTTCACCTGAGTAAAGGGAATCAGTATTCTTTTTAATACAAATTTGGTGTGCTTGACAGACTCACTTTGTAGTTAAAGACAGCAATTAACCAAACCATATTCTGGTTATGATTAAAAAACTTGAGCGTGTTTTTCACTTTCTGCTGTATTTTATGGACATTCAGAACTACAATAAATCCTCTAAGATTACAAAGACGATAACATTTATTTGTAAGTGCCATGGTCAGAAATATGTTATTCTGTACTTAGATGCAGGACTTTAGACTAACCTCTGCAATGGTTAAAAGGGTAACAGCAAATCATGCCAGACATTGTTTTTCCTGTTCAAAACAACAGAAACAAAGTAATTTATGATTAAGTTTTCTTCACCTTCTCAATGACTGAAATCAGTATGTAATATCTGAACAAAGACAAAACTAAACTGACCTGTTCGTAGTTGACAAAAAAGGCTGTTGGAAATCGGTCAGCTATCCACTTGATCATTGTGTCGGTGTACTCAGTCTCAATGTAAACCAAAACACATTCAGCCAGGAACAAAGTAGGCAAAGACTGATCCACTCCAGAGGCTTTCAATTTAGCCTCCAGCTGTCCAATATTCCGCAGGTTGGCCGAGACTAAGTGGTAATTTGCTGAGTGCAGCTCAGATTTACTGATCATAATATCACTGTCTGAAATAATATGAAACATCTTTTCAGCATGACTGTTAAAATAAATAAGTCTGAAAATACATGTGCCATATATATGCAAACAAGGTAATTGCAAGATATCACTAACACAGCAAACAACAGGTAGGTCATTTAAGCTTGACTTTCACTTTATCACCATGTTATTGAAAAAAAAAAAAAATTATGGTCAAATTAATTAATTATCTCTCTGAAGAAACATTACCATAGTCCTTCTGTCCCTGAATCTAGTGGCATGCAAGATATGGAAGAAAATGTATGGTATGGACACCTGATCACAGATTAACGAAAATTTTGCCAAGAACAGGTCTGCCGGGCCACTTCCATCCTTTAGTTGTGGTTCTATGACTGATACAACATTGTTACAAACCAAAACTATTTTGTGCAAACCACATGAAATGCGTCCATGTCAAAGAGAGCTCCATTAGGAAAACTGGATTTACTTGACCATGTATGCTCAGTAGTTAGCCATGGGTCCACAGTAAATAGCTTTGAACATGGACACTTCCGGACAAAAGAGTTGTGGTAAAATAATTTTGTTCACAAAATCAGGTGCCTTGTTTCCTGTCCACTGGCATTAACTGATCAATATATGATACATCTGATATGAAATTCACTTTGTCTGATTAAGTGACGTAACACACTTTTGAACGGCTACAGGTCACTCTAAAATACTTTTAATTTTCAGTAGATCTAGTGTATGAATTTTTGCATGCAGAGACAGCTAATGTCAATGATGTCCTGTGTACTTTCTTTTCCTTGCTCAATTTCCTTTGTCAAAGGCTCATTAGGCAGTAAAACCATGAAGGATCAATCAAAATCTCTTCAAAGTAAATCTGAATGAGATGGGAGAGTACAGTTTAGTTTATCATGGTTTGATTGATTTTTAGTTTAAAAAGCTCATTCAAAAGACAGTAACGTAACACAAATTTGCATTATTTTATGTTATAAATTTGAAGTGATGATGACTGCAAAATGTCATCTAACATTATTTCGGCCATCCTTAGGTGTTGTGCCCAGCACAGAAAGTAACCCATTATAGTGTACCTATATAGTTACATGACTGTTGCTGGCCTGTACCAAATTGTTTCATCTTTCACAATACCTGGTGAAACTTTTTTTACTGCCTATACTTTGCCTATGTTGTGACAATCCATTTCAATTTTTTTCATGCATGCTAACCTGTTAAAACACTCATCATATGTATAATTTCCTCATTCCCTCACTCAAACAGAAACAATAGCATCACACACTACCTACCTTCCCCTGACAAAGGCTCCAGCAGTTGCTTTTTGGACTTAATAAAATGGCACTTTTTGGTGGTTACTTGCTCAAAGTCGACTTCTACAAAACTTTTTGGTATTAGGCCTGCATCATGAAAATGCCAAAACATGGTGTCGAATCCTGCTCCGAGATTGACTATCTGACACTGGCATTCTGTCAGCTGTGCAAAAAAAAAAAAAAATTGTCAGAACTGGTAAAGTGTTAGTTAGATGCTCAAACTATGTATTCCTTACACCATAAAACAAATTTCATGTTGTCTACAAAATGTCATTTAACTCTTAAACTGTCTACTCATGCTGAAGAAATAACAGCACAAGCTAAATGAATTACCCTTTGTCAGAATATTTGGAATGTAATTTATAATGACCCAACCTTTGACACTGCAAGAGTTAAACTGAACATTAACCTGAACTTTGCAATGATGCTGGATGACACTGACTGATTGATGGCCTGCAGGGATTCTTCTTTCTGCACTCAGTCATACTTCCACTGCTCAGTAATCAGGCTTACAGATGCAGTATATGACAATTTGTGTTCTCTATAAATACATTTCTATTATTTTGTTTGTTGGTCATGCATATTTCATGTCACTTGGGACTTAGTGGCTGGGAAATATCAGCATTAATTCAGAGGCTGGAGAAAAAAAAAACAAACATACAAAGTTTTTGTTATGTACATTAATAGTTACCCAGGAGTTTTATGATTTCATTTCAACAAAAGGCAACAAAATCTATAAATGTATAGATCTATATTAAGACAATTATGACTTTTCTCAATCAATCAGTCAGGGGAAATCATTTAAAACTTATTGTCTCAAAAACACCTCTATCACTACTTAGATACTGCATGAAAATGGAGCTCTAGACAGATCTACATATATTAAAAGCTGGAATCAGCAACATTTCTTATGCAGATCTGTAACTTAAGTGGACCTTACATGTCATATCTGAGCAAATCCTAACTGTCGCCTATACTGTATAGATATCTGATGGGACCAAACCATTCTGTGGAGTGTTCATACTCCGTTACAGTCACAAACCCTTGAGTAGACTTCACTATCCGCAACTGCCAGAGTTCAGCAAGACATGGAGGTAGAATTTCATATAAAAAGAAATCATGTTGTCTTTATAAAACAGAACTAGATCTAGATCAGGCCTATAGGTCTTGATCTAGTTTACTTGTATCTAGATCTAGATCTAGGGCTGTCGTTATTCGGACCCCTGGGGTGTGAATAATCTGGTCACTCTTCAGATTCCCTGTGTGCCAAGAGAACTCATAATGCCGGATACGGCAAAAAAGATGGATGGATCTGAATACATGCAACACGTTTGAAGTGATCGCAGCCGATAAGGAAGCCGAAACACAAAGTACGGGACTGGGCACTACTATGGTTTAGTGGTCCCGCCCCCTCGCGCAGCCTGGACATACAAATGGCACATCGATACTGCGATGATTATGCTTGGCAATTAAAATGTATTCAGTATACCAAATAATAAAACAACCCGGCTGGCTTAACCTGCTGGGACCCTACCAGTGCAAGTCCACCCTAACGCTAACATGTAGGTCTGACGAGCGGGTGACGGTCCTCCCTAACGCTAACATATGAGACCCTCGACCAGCGCAAGTCCACCCTAACACTAACATGTAGATCCCATGAGCAGGTGATGGTCCTCCCTAACGCTAACATGTAGTCGATATATGTGCCATTTGTATTTCTGGGCTGCGTGAGAGGTCGGGACCACTAAACCACGGTAGTGCCCAGCACTGTCCCATAGCATTTCATTTCCTTAGGAAAATACAACTTTCAAAACTGGGGCCAAAAAGGACCAAAGGATGAAACGCTAACCAAACTTGAAAAGGGCCAAATTCTTCCTTTTCAACCCTCAAAAGGACCAATCTGACAACCCTTAAAGTCCAGGGAAGGGGAGAGGGTCCGAATAATAACCAGATTATCTGGCACCCCGGGGGTCCGAATAATGACACCACTAGATCTAGACTCAAAATTGGGACGTGGTGATACACAAAACACCAGTTCAACGATAGATTGTTTGAAATCTGGTGAGAAATACCAAAATATTGGGAGAAATACCATCCATACGGCATGCACACTAAATAACAATAGCCTAGAACAACCCTGCTGGGCTGGCTTAACCTGCTGGGACTCTTGACGAGCGCAAGTCCACCCTAACCCTAACATGTAGCCTAGGTCCAACGAAAAAAAGAGGATCAACCCAAACATAATAGTTACGGGTTAGTAAGTATAAATAATTGGTCTTGCAAATTGATAGTCAAGTAGTAGTACGAAGTACATATGGGGAGCACGGTTGATTTTGAAGTGTGCGGGCCATACGGTGTTTCACCCAAAATATTTAAATATCTGCTATTCTATTTGGTTTCTGCTCTGTTACCTTCAAAAATTTTTCAACAAGTCTCTGAATTGATGTCACTCTTGCATAGTAACCCCGGCTAATCTCTGGTGCTTTTCGTGTGGATGATCTGGGAATTAATAGCCCGATGTATGGATCATTCCAGTACCCCATTTCAACTGCAAAGCGTTTGCATGATGTAGCATCATCGTTAGTTCCAATAACACCATCGTCAGCTGACATTTTGATGTACTTATTTACAACCAATTAGATCTAGAACAGCTATTAAAAACTGCTTGTCACAGACCATTTTGTTACAATTTCACCCATATTGTTTTGGTGTCAAATTAAAAAGTAAAAGGACACCGACGAATAAAGGAGTGAAACACAAAATGATAATGCAATTCTTAATGCGAGTTGTTTTGAACTCTGAAATAGATCAGTCCAATATTTTGAAATAAATCTAATTACTTAATTATATGATATTACTTTTTTCTATTTATGCTTTGGAATAAACAATGGAATAAAGTACAAGAAGCTAAAGTGGATTTGCTGGTCCATGTTTTACAATAAATCCAGCGCGAAGGAAAATTGTGCTGGAAAATGGCGACGGACAGCGAGTTAGCGCTGGTTCAGGAGAATATTGAAGAATACATCAATGATGAAAACAAAATTGTAAGGAATATAAAACTGTTGGTTAATCAATGTAATTGTGAAGATAAATTTGACCTTGAGATGCAAAGTAAAGCTAGATCTAGACTAGTTCTCTATCGATCTGTCTAGAGATTCTAGATCAAGGCCCAAGACCAGTTAGAACTCATGCAATTCCATGTTGTTTAGTCGACAATAACTTAGAGAAAAGAGTCTAGATCTAGGAGTATGCCAAGCATTTGTTTGGAGTATGCCTAGTATTTGTTAGGTCTAGTAGATCTTAACATAGTCAGAAGACAAAGATCTGCATATAGACTTCATTCATTTGGATCTAGAATCTAGCCCAGAATCCAGATCTGTCTAGACACTCGGCGCTTTTTCGTTTGTTACCCCAGGATCCGTGGATCTATATACCAAATAATAGAACAACCCCGCTGGCTTAATCTGCTAAGACTCTCAACCAGCGCAAGTCCACCCTAATGCTAACATGTAGCCTAGGTCCGATGAGCAGGTGACGGTCCTCCCTAACGCTGACATGTAGATCTATGAGTAGTATGAGACCCTCGACCAGCGTAAGTCCACCCTAACGCTAACATATAGGTTGACGTGCAGGTGACGGACAGGCCTGGGGTAACAAACGAAAAATCGCCCTACTAGACTAGAGTAGACTGTCTACTAGTCGAGAGATCTCTGTCTTTTTATTTTGTTTATTATTGTATTGTTAAATTAGTCATAGGGCATTTGAAAGATCTGGATTTAAACACCTCTCATCGGATTGTTTCTACAGCGATTTGTTTATGATATATAATATATAAATACCACTTTATGCTAATTTAGATCTAGATCTAGGTGGATCTAAATGTAGATCTGGATGTAGACTACATGATGAATACATTACTTTAACTTTAAAACTAGCTGTCCATCTATTATGATTTCAGGTTACTTGCAAATGGCTGAGTTTGATGCTGAGCTTGCATATAAACACTGCAAAAAGGTAGATATCTGTAGATCTAAACACTATTCAGTTTGTTTTTAATTACAGTGGACCTAATATCCTTTATAATAGAAAATCATTCCCTATTTGGAATTGGTCAGTCATACGGAATCATAAATTTAATCATATAAATTTATTTAATGCCTTATGTTATAGACTAATAGGGGCCAGCTCATAGCTAGACCAGTAATCAGTTCTTTGTTGATTTGTTAGTCCACAATACAAGTTATACATGCAAAAAGAATGAACCAGTTCATTACACAATTTTTTAAGAGGGAAAAGCAATAAGAAACTCCAGCCAAGTCAGAAGTATTCTAGTCATGACTAACTTTCATTTCCTATCTTACAAGTGTTCAGCGTGGCCACCACCTGAAGCATAGTCAACATCAGTGTGGTTATTTAAGATAATTCCTTCCAGACGCACGTCAGCATATCATGATCCAGTTGATGGATCACTGATATTCCTCTGAAACTCAAGTTGTCCTGGACTTTTTCCTTTACATAGACACCTGCTTCCTTGAAACTTTTCGAAACTACTGTGGAATGTTCTTAGGAAAGGGCTGATTAATGTGGAATCACCCTCGAAAAACATGCTGCACTATAACAACTGAATTTGTTTTTGCAAATTCAAGAACACAGAATGCCTTTTGCTGAGGTTTCACCATTCTGAGGGTAAACAAATAACTAAACTTTTCCGGAAGAACAACGCAACAACATCACCCCAGTGGCATTTTTTCAAAACTTGGAAAACTCCTTTTCAAATGGTCATTGACTCTCTCCATGACAATACTTGAGAACTGAAGGGTTCATTCTTTTTTAATAATCTTGTACTTTCAAGAAATAAAAAAGAAGTAATTCCACTAAAGAGTTGCTTATAGATTTGCATGAGGAATGATTTGCAGCAGAGTGTTTGTGTGTTCCAGGTAGGCAATGACTAAATGTTATTATCAGATAGCTATCACATCATTTACGTGAGATCATATCAGCAAATTTTTCATATTATAAATAGAGCTTGCTCCCAAAATTATGTACACCAAATAATTTGTTTGGCAAAATTGGTAGAAGCAGCAAAGCTGAAGTTGTATCTAGAAGATGTCTGATGAGTACAGAGAATTTAAAAAAAAAAATAGTTACACATAGTATGAAGACTTTACAAGGTGCCTTATTATTTATTATCCATTTTGTCAGAGCAGGAAATTTCAGTCTTGATTGCATTATTTTCCAGGGCATTATACACATTTGTCGAACAGCAGCGAAACAAGGGAGGTAATGATGATATCAATGTAACATATTTTGTTGCTGGCCTGGGCAAATCAAAGTCAGGAGAATGGGTAAGTCTTTGATTAATTTTACATTTTTCATTGTATTTTAGGCATTTTAGGAGGTCTGGTACCCATGATCAAACTCCTCCATATTGAAAGAAAAACTGATGAGAGCTCTTATGTTCATCAAGGATGTAAACCAGAACGGCTAAAAAATTGTATGCTTCATGTTGAATTTTTCCTGTGAAAATTAGTGGAAAACACTTCATTCAAGAAAATAATTTGAATGGAATGTTGCCATGGAAAGAGTTTTACATTGATTGTTGAATCCTGTGAATCCAATAGCAGCAGCTAACCAACTTCAGTCCTCATAATGACCTAATAATTATTATAATTCACTGATCATTTCCATATTCGTTAAGTGGTCATATTCGATACATTTCAGGGATGCCACACTTCTGACTTAAGTCGGAATTCCAGCATTTTGGTTGCTGATGACTTTTCTACTTTTGGCCAATAAACTACCAACTTTTACTGAATCCACAAGACAATTGCGGTTTTATAACACATGTAATTTGTGATACAAATTCTGCACAATGACAGTGGAATTAGAAGTACAAAAGAGTTATCCTCATATCTCAGACAATAGTCTGACATTTTTTCGGTGGCTATTTGTAGACTGAGGTCAAAGTTCGTAGCGCCTACTTCCTCAGACCCAACAACATACAGTCGAGTGGTCATGTGGGATGGGAGTTGTTGGTTGAAATCAGCACATCAGAGTAACTAACAACAATAAATATTAAATAATGTGTCCATGATCTTAGAAAGACTAGTGTAAGATGGCAGCTGTTTGCAATCTAGACTTGTGAAAACTTGCAAACTTCTCTCAACACTGAGAACTTCTAGCATATAACCTCCAGATTTTTAAAAAGTGTCTTACTCATAGTCTTATGTAACTGGACATTGCCAGACTGCTGTGATAAAAGGTGTGGGAGTGGTCAAAATTTTCCAACTTTTTGTGTTTAACTGATTCAACCCGCTAAGCCGGTGGCAGCGGCTCGCGGCCATTGCTATCTCGGCGTTAAGCCGGACCCAGCG
>JBCAUA010105746.1:0-10143 GCA_038406235.1 Peronia verruculata
AATTTAACTTCTGATTGCCCTGGGTGTGTAACAATTCATGCTGTTGACTGCCCTCCCTCCCCCCTCCCCCCCCCCCCCCACCTCCATTCAGCCTTTCACTGCTTGTTGTCTCAAAAGATGTCTGTTGGCAAGTACATGTAAGTTAAACCAATATTTGTTATTTAATTTAGTCATGAAATATACAGTATACTGTTTATGTAAAGAAGATATGACAAATGGAGGATAGGTCAAAAGTGTTCCTTACATTTTTGGATGGAAATGCATGTTATCGGTGTTCTTCTCTCTTCTCTTTTAAAATGCATACCCAGTTAGGTCTGTAATTTTTTCTTTTTTTTTTTTTTTTTAATTTTGTCCTTCTTGCTGTTTGAACAGGTACAGTGGGAAAACAAAACACACACAGATTTGTGTGGATTCAATTTTGCCTCGCCTTAAGACCATGATTCCGAATGATGCCTTGTGCCTAGTGGCCCTAACACCGTATGACCTTTATGGAGATGAGCCAGACCTCTTTGTTGCTGGAATCGCAGCAGGGAATCAGAGAGTGGCAGTTTTCAGCTTGCTTCGTTACAATCCAGTGCTGACATTTTCAACCGAGCATTGGTCAGTGGTGTTGTTTGTGAATAGATGTATCTTTAGGCAGGCATCACCTGCTGCAATTTGGGATTGCACTTCCTTATGACATTGAGCCAGTCACACTTGTCAGAGCCTGAAAGAACTCTTGAGGAATTATGTTCGGTAATTCTTGTAGCAACCTCAATACTCTCCCAAATGTTGTTTCTGTAACTACCACATATCAAAGAAAAAGCTCCAGGACAAAATTTTCATTAAAAAAAAAGACAAAAACCTGGCCACGAGAAGTAAATCAAATGCCTGGATGAAGCCATCTAAGTCACTGCATTCAATGGATCTTGTATTATATGTTCAAGTACATTGACAACAGTAGATGTTCAATTGTGTCATCATTACATGTATATGTATACGAAAGATACATGTACATGTATGTTCTATCAGTTATTAATATTCTGCTTGAAACTTTCTTAAGATATGAAGCAACAAAACTTACTTTTGAAATGGGCCTCATAGATTAAAAAAAAAAAAAATGAAAGTTATGTTAAGTGTATGTATAAAAATACGTTATATCCTTGAATCTCTGGAATGCATGCCTAGAAGTGCAAATTTATGTTTGGCATCTGATGCAGTGCTTCATACCATCTGTTATTTCCTCCAGTTGACATATGATATACATGAAGGCATGCATGTACATGTCCATTCAACAGTGGCTGCTCAAAAAAATACAAATACAATGTAATTAATGTTCTTTCTCATGATGTAATGTGTGTAAATAGTATACTCTTGTGTTTCTTTTTTGGTCCAGTACTTCTTGTGCCTGTTGTCAGTCAATGACATGAGAGACAGTAAACCCACTGATACTATTTTTTATATATATATAAACAGTCACTTGCATGAAGCTGATAATCTCTCTCGCTGAAGCAAATTTCTGTGACATTTAGAACAACATGTACATGCTTTTCTTTAACGTGTCTCGTCACCCTGGGTAATACTTGTTCTTTCTCTTCCACACAGGTATGATATTAAAGAAAACAACACTGTGGATTCTCAAGAGAAACAGAGACTGATCTTGCAGAGGAGTTGTAAATTGGTGGTTCATGAAATCTGTCACTTGCTAGGACTCCCTCATTGTATATATTATAGCTGCTGCATGAATGGATCAGGTAGGTATACAGCAGATTAGCAGCCAAGACCCAAGAGAATAATGTAAAATTATAGAAGAGTCAGAACTGTAGGGATTTGAAAATTGATTGGGGGCATGTGATGTAGAAAACTTCAGAGAACCTAAAGAAAGAGAGTTCAAGGGAAAATTCAGCATTGCCAATCAGATCTATTGCTGTTATCATCAGAATCTTAGGATTTATACTATCATGTTGGTAAGAATCTGTCTCAGACTTACAAATACATGTGTAATATACATGCACATTAAATGCATTTATTGTTGTATGTGCATAAATTTGGTTGTCACTGAGTGTAGAAATGTATTTGAAATAATAACTTGAGTTCAGATATATAGGAATCTGAATAATGAATTTCATACATTGTAGATCACATTTATAAGAGATTATCAATTATAAATCTCCCCAGCTATGAAGGAGTTATCAGAATTTCATAAACTTTTGCCTGCTTACTTTCACCTTTCTGCTTCGTCACTATCTAAAGTAACACACTTTGCCCATCTTCCTTTAACTTTAGAAAGACCTTGAAGGTAGAGCATGTTGGGTTGGGCCTTAAACCATTTTGCTGTCACATCAGAAACTTCAGACCTCTCTCTTCAGATCTTGTTCCTTCTAGGTCTTTTTTTTCAATGCAGAGAATAAAAACAAAGTCTCAAGGGGCTAGATCAGGTGAAGAGGCATTGTGAAGTAGAATATCACACTCACAACTACACTCACAACTACATGTATCTCAAGCAGCCATTGAAATTGCAGCTCGGGATGGCACATTATCCCACCAAAGAAAACCCCATTCCAGAACTTTCCTGGCCATTTTGCTCATCTTTAGTTATTTCAAGAGCTCTGAGTAAGAACAACTATACTTTGTTTTGTTCTTCTGAAGATAGTCACACATAATGATACATTTGGTATCCCAAATGGACAATAAACATGGCATGCTTCTCTAAGTTTATTACTGTTGTGTAAGGCTGTATGCTATGGTGACGATAGCATTAAAACTACATACATGTATATGTGACTGTAATTTTCCACTTTTTGCATATCATATTAAATTGAAATGATGTAGCATATCCTGAAAATTTCTTGAAAATTAGACCACTCCTTCAGAGTTAGGGAGAATTATAATTGATCATCACTCATATTTTGTAATTTCTTTCTCCTTCTTTATTTTTATCCAAGACAATTTTTGGTTTGAGAATCATACTGGATTCATTCACTTCATGAAACAAACTTCCATGCCATGTTCAGTGTTCTCTATTGGTTTTGTTTTGTTTTGTTTGGGTTCAGTCTCTTTTGGCATGCCCCGGAGGGTGGGCCATATTGGGAAACCTGGCCACTGCATATTTCACTGTATTTTGCATGTTAGACCTTTTGTAGCCAGTAGCATTATTTGCACTTTTTCGGCCTTTTCTGCTATCCACCTCCTGCCTGCCAAGTGCTTATTCCATCAGGGATGTGTGCCTGGCTCTGACGAGCCTTACAACCCCTTCCCATCGGAGAAGGAGGTGCACCTAAGGAACTCTCTGCCACCACAAACCTATAGTGACTAGCTTTCTGCCAACCCTCAGTTTAAATTTAGGATAAATATTTTTCTTTTCCATATTTATACATGCATATGCTTTTATCAGGTGTGAGTCCAGGAGTTCACATCACAGTATTACACAAGACTTACACTTTAATTCATGTGCTTTGTTTTCCAAGTGTGTGAATAAAGCATCACATGTACATGAAGTGATTTTTTCTTCCTATCCTAGGATTTTTTCTTCCTATCCTAGCAATATCCTACAGTGATATTGCTGTACTGAGGAAAGTGGAGCTTATATGATATACAGTCAAGTCCATTCAAACCGAACTCTGATGGAACAAATTCCTGATAAATCAAATAAAAACGAAACAATAGAATTTTTTTTGTTCTCTTTGACCTATTGAATACCTCTCGCTTAAATTAAAACCATCTCCATGAGTTTCCTTTAAATCGAACCAGTCAGCACTGCCACAAAGGTAAACATTGGCTTTTGTGATCTCCACTTGGTTTTCACCAATGCGGATGCCAGTTATTTGAAAACAAAGGAGACAGCACTGTGGGTGGGGCGAGAAGGATTAGACAATGTATTGTGCTCTGCATACAGTGTAAGTAGGCCATGTGTTCATGGGGGGTGGGGGTGGGGGGTATAGACAGGGCTAAACAGCGTACCAGGGCCAGTGCTACCGAGCAGTCGATCGATAATCAAGCATCATGGCAGAGCCTACAGTACAGATACAGCATATATGTACTGCACATATTACATGCATTACATGATTCATTATAATAAAGCGCTGCACTGGTATTATGATGCTGGTTCTTGCACCATGATGGGATAGGCCTGATTCTACATCTCGCTAGTTTTTTTTTTTTTTATGTTAGCAGTTGACTCGCTTATAATATAGACACCGTTTTGGTCTGTGTGATGGCTTCCTTTAACTGTTCTCTAACTAGTTAAAATCTTATAAGTAGCCTTTTTCAGGGGTATAACTTACTCAACTGACCTTTTTAGGACTAAAGCATTAACAGTCCTTTTCAAGGCTATAAAACATATTCATCAACAGTTACAGCTTTTTTCAGGGCTAAAACTAACACCATTCTACCTCTACTTGTCTTTACATTGCTTTTGCTTTCAGTGCAACCCTTATTACAAGGCTAGCAATCCTGTTATACGAGAGGGCTTGAACTTAAGATAAATGCAGAGTTTGGGAGCCATAGCACGATTTCTGTCTGAGGGGAAATATTCTGTAGATGTAATAAAATAATTAAAATATTGGCTCATTAATCATTTAAGAATGTGTACATGTATTTCTTAACAATATAAATTTACATGTATTCATATTATTTTTTTGTACTTAGGCCATCTACAAGAAGATTTTGATCAACCTATGATGCTGTGTCCAGTGGATCTTCGTAAACTACAAGCTCTAATAGGTTTTGATATTATATCAAGGTATAAAAATCTCCATGACTTCTACCAAAAACATGGTTTTGCTGAAGAGGCAAAATGGACAGACAGAAGATTGAAGTTTCTTCAGACATCAAATACAGTGGTGTGATTAATTCAATAAACTAACTGTGAATGAACTTGCACTCTGTGATGGACTTTGATTTGTGATACAATAGAAAATTTACCATTTTAAAGTCAAGAAACTGGCTGCTACATTTGGATTCGGTTTATTTACCTATATTTGGACTACTTCTTCTGTGTGGTATACATATATGTATGATGTTAGTTTGTTGCATCCAAATATCTTTTGTCAATGTGATTGACAATCTTTTGTAGCACTTGCAGAAAGTGTTGTGTAACAATTGCTTTTTGGGCAGTGCTCATTATGACTAATTGCACTCTAAAAGTTATTGCGAAAACTTCTAAAATCAAAATGAAATGTGTGATTTATAGAATAATATTTTGGAACAGTCAATGTCCTGTATAATTTGTCATTTTTAATATGAAAAAAGAACTGTAGGCTGATTGAAATCTACCCTTACTATGAAAGGCTTTTGCTCCCCCATTGCACTTTTCTTTCATATTACATTAAGTTACTGTGTAACCAAGCTCTGGCACCAGATCAGTTTGTCCTTTTCAGTTTCACAGTGAAAATAGTACTGATCTATCAACATGGCACTTGAATCTACTTTAGATCTAGGCATAGTAATATCAGATTCACTAATTGTTCAATGTTTAACAATTTTGCTATGACGGGGTGTGTGTGTGTGGGGGGGGGGGGTAAATACATGTAGTGCTAAGTGGGTACGTCCATCCATACATGTATCTGTACATGTGTTAAAACATTTTATATCTTGAATAAAAATAGATTTCTGTCACCATGATTCGCATGACAAGTAGCATAATAATAAAAGGAAAATTGTTAGACTCAGATAGAAAATAAAATGGAAATAATTTGATATTTCTTGTGTGGAAAGTGTTTCATGGACCGGTACCGGGCTGCAGCCGGGGGGTTGGGGACCACTGACCTAAATAGTCCAGAATGTCCTCTTTTTGCTGTTTAAGTGACCACATCTGTCTTGATCAATTGCAATAGTTTATTTACTGAATATACTACATACACGTACTCAGTTTTGATTTGGGAAGGAGAGGGGAGATGTCGCATAATTCAAAGATGTTATTGTCTTAACATGCAAAGTTCACAATTTCTGAATTTTATGTTTAGAAAAACGAAGTGGCTATCCACCAATATATCATGGATGAACAGTCGTTCTCACGATGGGAGGAATCATGATGTAATTTGATGTGACATTGTCTGCTTCAGGAGAATGCAACCTAGGTGTGCAGTAGAATGAGGGGATGAAGGGAAGAGAAAGACAATGCAGTGACAGGAAGATGGTGGATATATAGGGTACAGACTTGACTGCTTGACTACTTCATGTGACCTAGCTCAGTGATTACTAATAGAAATTGTCTTTGGTCACTGACACATGGGAATGACTGGTTCTTGCTTTTTCCCTCTGCATTAATTTACATGATATGTAAATCTTTTTCATGGAGAAACAAATGTCTCTTGCCAGGTTTAAGAATGTGAGCTTTATTTTTTCAAGAATGAGCAGGGGTAGTGCATTTTACCCATATACATGTACATAGACTCCCTCTCTTTCTCACCCACACAGTACACATATTCTAAAATGTTGATCTGAGACAGAGAGAGAAAAAAGATCCTCATCTGTAATCTGCTGTTAAAGAATAACTTCACTTATACTTATTTATTTTAGTCTCATAAACAAAAGATATAGAATTACCATACTAAAACTAAAATTGTAAGTAAGAGTGTACGAGTTCCTCTGCATGGGGTTCAGAAGTGTAATGGCCTGTCGTATTGCCCTTTTTTTTTTTTTTAAAAGAAGTGAATGATTTTAGTGGTCAGCTATAGAGGTGTAACTGACTTTAATACAGCACTGTGTAGTGCAACAGGCAACATTTAAGTGATGGTTTTTCTTGTTATCTGATTTTGCAATCACTCATGGTATTGTGCAGAAGAGCCCTATCATTTCATAACAAGATCATGAAGGTAACTCCCAAACGATGGAAAAAAAATGAAAATAATAAAAAAAACCTTAAACGTTTGAGTTTTGTTCATGGATTATCAATATCAATTTTAGGATATATATGAATAAGAATATATCCAACAATGTTATCTTACACTAACACACAGTACATCATTGTTTACACTCCAGATGGCCCAGACTAATGTCTGGGTTGAGCTCTAGCCACCTGGGCTCAATGTGCTGCCAGCACTTATACTAATACATAACTTAGTCTTTTTTTACCGCTAGTCTTTCACCTCTAGGAAAGTAGGAATTGTCTTGTGCATGCCCTGTTTTGGAGTGAAAAAGTTTTTTGGGTAGAAATTTGGAAATCACAGCAGCTCTACTTCATCCAATTTTTAACGACCAAGGGTTCTTTAAAATGCTCAACACCTCTTATCCAGGAAGGTTAAATGATGAGCTTTTTTACAAGCCATAAGGCCACTGAGCTACTGAAAAAAATTGCAGGTTTTAATCTTGCCGATCCCCAGGTAGGAACTGATCCCATGATACAGGTTTTTCACTGCGATAACCCATTGGTCACAGCATCCCTGTTTCCCTTTCATTCCCCAATCCACGAAGATGCCCAACCCATTGGCAATGTCTCCCACCCCTTGCCTGGTGACTTAATCTTACATTCTCTTTATGCCTTTTATCCATCTACGGACTAATAGTAATACCTAGTATTTTAATCTAAGTAACTAGTTATGTAAAGTATAGTCCATGATGTGTCATTTTCTCTATTTTTAGGCGTAAACATATTCGTCCATGTCTAATCTAGTTTTACATTATAAACCACTCTTTAAGTTTCCTTGTTTACATGCTGATTTTTGTTTGCAAAAATTTTCAGTTTTCTGCACACGTATATCACGGACATGTATTTATAATTACAATTTGAGAGTGATGTTATTGTGGATAATTTAATGCCTCATACATTGGTCTGCATCTTGGAAATGAATGAAAATTTTGTGTTTGAAGTGGTGACTGCATAATCATCTACTGCATAAGTTCTTGTGACTTATTCATGTCAATAAGAAAGATGTTTCTTGGTCAATGCAGGCTGTTGGATCATATTAGTTTTGAGAATGAAATCATAATGGCACTTCTCTATTTATTGTAAGTACTATTGAGACCAATGTCTTACAATTCCACGTGGAAATGCATTTCACTGCGACATTAAAAATCTAGTGTTTCCAATGATATAAGATTTTGTTGTTTTACCTTGTTTTCTGTTCCAGATGCCATTTTATTGTCACAATTTATGGTGTCATTCATTGTTTTATTGACATGCTCATATGACATTGACAATTGGTTTGATCATTTAAGAAAAATGGAGAAAAGTTTCATTTTCAATAATCAACATTAGTGTTGCATGTAAGTGATGCAAGCTTTTAATGAAATTTAACATTGGAGAAAGAGCAATGTAGAAACCATTGAAAGTGCATTTATTCAGCTATGTCTTGAACACTATTTAGATAAAAATTACTTGGGCAATTATTGTATGAGCATGATAATACGTGTATGTGTATCAAAAACTGGGTAAATTGTATATAATATGTCAAGTAGCATTAATTTAAAAACTTGCTCACACAACAACTATGGCATTAAGCAAAAAGACACAAATTCATGGTTTTTCAAATGTTTTATTTGATCTCCCCACCCACCCAGTCCCACTCCCATGACAACAAAAGAATCATACTAAGAGTACAGCATTAATACAGCCATCATTTTCTGGGTTGTTTGTCACTTGTGCATATTTGCCTGAAACAAACAAAAACAAAATTAATGAACAACAACCCATATCTGCAGGCCAATTACTTATAAAAGCTATTGCAAACTGAAATAAAGATTCCCATGAACAAGTCTTGCTTTTTATTGTAAGTTCTCCCTTCTTCAAAAGTCTCAGTTATCAAATTATTGCGACATAATACATTGTTGCTATTCTGATAAAATCTCATGACTTCAAAATTAGCTATTCTGATAAAATCTCATAACTTCAAAATTATACCCTTTTAATTTTTTCTGGCCCAATCTGTAGCATATAAAGCGAAACATATGCCTATTGATACAACAGTGATGAAAAAATTACTTTTTAATCTCCTTTTTTAGATAAAATAAAAACACATAATAAAAACATTTTTTTTGGTTTCTCCTGAAAATTTGAAGTCATGAAAATTATGAGGTTCTATCAGACAAATGACCACATGCAACTTTCCTTTGTAACTACTAATCAAAATAACTACTAAATATCGAGCTCTAAATACAATGGACCTCACTTAAAGTCGACTTTTCGGGACCCAGAGAAAGTGTTGACTTCAAACAAGGTTGACTTTAAGCGGGGGGGGCCGGCCAAATATGTGTTAAATAAAATTTATTGGGTTAAGCTCATCTCTACGTTTAATACAAAAAAAAATCCAGTGGAGCTTCCTCCTCTAAGTTAGTAGTAGTAGATCTAGTATTTTGCCTTGAGTCAACATCTTTAAGAAGTTTCAACTTTGTACCCAGATTGTGAATGTTGTAACTATTCTCCGGCATTCTTATGACACAGTAAAAGTCAAAAGTTGACCAGATTTAGTCATAAGCGCAGAATGTAGGAGCAGGAATGCACATGATCTAAAGATGGGGCTGAAATTGGGAACAGTGCCCATCTGTACTGTGTGCATGTGAACTGAGAGTAGGGTAGGTATTTGTATATCCACGCCAGTGTGAGGAAAAAAAGAGGACACATTGTGTGCCACTTGGACCCAGAGTACAGTAGTGTGTGTTTATCAAGGCACTCAGTGCTCTGGCTGTGTATCCCTGGGCCCGCCAATGCATGTGACAATGGCCAGCAGTGCGAAGCATGGAACTGCTGTGTGTGTGTCTGTGTATCCCCGCCAACGTGGGACAGGCGAAGACAGCCAGGTATCATTCTTCTCATACAGTGGCCCACAGGCGTCGTAATATGGCATCTCTCGATCTCTGTCTGACTTTAGTTTTCTTCGTCCTCACAATCTACGGCTGTTAGTCAACCAGTGTGGGTCATTTGGAGTTGCCTTTAAGCAAGTTCACCTTTGAAGGTATTCACATTGTCAGAGACACAACTGATGAAATATACAGGGGAAAAAACAGGACCGCTGGAACATGTTGATTTTAACCGAATTGATTTCTCATGGGTTCCAATGTACTGGACAAAAGTATGAGATATAGTCTGGGATCCGAGAAAAATGCCATTTTCAAAGCCAGAAAATGCGGCAAAAAATGCCAAAAAAAGCCTCAAAATGCGGCAAAAAGTGCCAAAATATGCCAAAAAGTGCAACTCACAAATTACAACAGATCTTTATAACGTTTTCA
>JBCAUA010105757.1:0-23606 GCA_038406235.1 Peronia verruculata
TCTATCTATCTATCTATCTATCTATCTATCTATCTATCTATCTATCTATCTATCTATCTATCTTTCTTTCTTTCTATTTATTTATTTATCTATTTGTCTGCCAGTTTGTCTTTCTTTCTTTCTGAAGAAAGAAGGAAAAAGAAAAGGGTTGAAGAGAAAATGTTATTGTTTGTTTTATTTTGCTTTACTTCTTTTTTTCTTTTTATTAATTCGAAGCATTTTGTAAGATGTACTGCATTCTCCTTTGACGACATTTCTTTCCCATGTTTGCCTCAAACAAACTTACATCATTGTTACTTTGATATTTGTTTCACTGCTGTATCTTAAATCGCCGCCTGCATGCAAGCCACGATAGCACTATTCTCGTCTTAGTGAACAGTGGCAAGAATTAGATGTAGATCTCGCCTTGTTTCAACACGCAGTCGGGAATCGGGTTACTCTTCCAAGCGAGACAGTCCTGCGCTGAATTGATGTCGCATAGTTGTTATGAAATCAATGTCAGCCTTTCGCTCATCATCTTCCGCCAGTTGCTGTAGACCTCTCTTTGTTTTTATGCTGAACAACGCAACGCCCGACACACTGCAATTATCTATCATTTTGCAAGAAAGTCATAGCTTGTGTCCCGCTTAAGAGGAACTTTGGATAAACGAATAAATTTGCTATTGAGCACTACACTGTTTTCTACGAAATATTGTTACTCTGGGACTATTCATCTCCAGTAAAGGAGCAAAGAGCTAAGAAAGACTAATAGGAGCGATTTGCATTAGTACATGAAAGAGTAAGCGAAAACAAATAGACGCATTTTTTTTTCAGTAAATCTGGTGAGTCTGAATGAAATGTGATTTTCACAAAAGGTGTATTTCATTGAGGATAACATTCAACAGTTTTGTAGCAACTTCATTATATTTATTTTTTATTTTGTTTATCTATTCATTTATTTATTAATGTATTCATTTGTATATTTTTGACATTATTTATTTTACTTAGCCATGCATTTATCATTAGCGTGCTTCTGCTTGCCTGCATAATATAAAAGGGAAAACAACTGAAGCAAATTGAGTAAACTGGCATTATTGCGTTTGGATTAATTGTCATGATAGATACTTTTCATGCACATAATACCCGTAATAGAAAATAGCAATCAGAGTGAAAATGCTGTAGTGAATTGGGAACATTGTTGACATAAAGGAGTTTGCAACTAAGTGGTTCATAACATGACAATGCAGTCTGATATCTGTGCACACGTCTTGGAACTTCGATAAATTTCTATTTTTATTCATGAGGATGCCTCACATGCCATAACTGGCTCGTAGTCCTACGTGGAGACAGGTAGACAGGGACCCGGATATTCATGTCTTCATGCTCTGTTGGCTAAACGAAATGCCTGTGAGAAATTCATAACGATAAGTCCGCATTTTTTTTTTTTTTTTGTTCTAGGGTTGTATACAGCAGGTGAGTTTAACGTTTAAGATTGTTCGATAGCAGGTAGGTCATAACTTTACACAACATCGGTGTTTTCAAATTTTTTAAATGCTGGTTTATTCGTGTGATACTCAGCTGTTCATGGCTAAGCCTTTGATACTGGAGTCTTCAAAATATATCAACATTGGAGCATTTCGGACATTAATTTTTTGTCTGTTTGTTTCTGGGATCTTTGGAGCCGGTAAAAACCTGTGTCTCAGAAACCGTAATCTTCAGGTCAAGTTCAGACTTTAAAATTAACATAAAAAGTCAACCTTAAAAAACCTAAGTAATTTTTTGTGTCTCAATTACACAAGAAAAATTTCTGCTGGAGACAGAATTGATTTCATTCGGTATTAATGTAATCAAAGGCCAAAAATTGCCCATATAAAATAACATGATATATAACATAATAGTAATAAAGGGTATTTATGTAACGCCACATGGTCTAAGGGCTCGGAGTGATCAACAGAAACAATGCCAGCCTTACAAACCCCTTCGTGGGAAATACGTTGGTGCAAACTTCATCAGGTTTTTTTTTTTTTTTTGTTCATTATGTGTGGGAATAAACAATGAAATAATGCCATGGATTGACTGATGCTGTCTTCAAGCTTTATACGTCGACCAATTACTTGAGTTGTTAAGATGTCTTAGCGGGCACTGTGCATTAAATATAATATCAGTTTGCCAATTTTTATTTATTTTTTTTTATCAAATAGTTGAGTTAGTGTCCTTGTTTTCCTTTATCTGTGTCTTATCATGTTGGTAGGATCCATCTTTTCAATGTTTTTGTCTTTAGAAATGGTAAGGTTTAGCAGGTGCTTAAAAATTCACATAGTTTTTTCTATTATGTTTCATAAACAGCAGTTGAGATCTAAATCATACCTATGCGTCTCTGGTGCACTTGCGTTCACCAAATGTTCCAACATTTTCAAAAAGACCTTTTATCAGCATTTTATACCAAGAAAAAACACTACCAATGTTTTATTTTCTTCAAGCTACTTTATCTACCGAACACTTAAGAAGATAAAGAGCGTTTGTATTTTCTTTTATGAAACCGATATTATGAATGTGGTAAGCCCTACTCCCGTCTTTGCTCTGTAATGAATGAACAAATGCTCAGTTACATGAGGACTTTTCTCGTACATATTGTGAGATACAGAGAAGCAAGAACAATAGATAACTAGACTGCAACGTTGCTTGATAACTTCCTAATTATATCTCAATGGAAGTTTCGTAGAACTTATTACAACATTCGTTATGTCAGATCGAGATACACTAACACGAGCATTACCGAATATCGTACAGAGCGGTTTATTTGTGAAATGTTTAGAATTTTGTATTTTCCTGTCATCACGATGGTTTCCTCTTTGATCATGAATGAGGTACCATCGTGCATTCTCCTATATGGCCAGCGTTTTTATGTAGGTTCCTAGAGTCAACCGATTGACTATGTGTAAGGATGTTTGTGAGTCTGAGCGTATGTAGTGCATATTGTGAGCAAGTAGATGTGATGTATGCATGTGTAATTTCTCTTATCATTCATAGGATAGGTTACGACTTTACAAAGACCATTAGTTTCCCTTCTTCACTGATTTTGCTTCTGAGAAAACAAGGCACAAGGGGAAAGGGTTACCTCCACGGGCAGTTGGGGGTTGGGGGAGAGGGGGGAAGAGGGTAATCATGAGCTACAGCAAAGATTTCATTCAGGCATTACATATTTTCAGCACTTAATGTACACTAGAAAATTGTGTAGAATGTTTTGAAAATGTCATGTTGTAAAATTTCACAATTCGCCATTTTTGCATAACACAAACCTATAGTTCTCAAAAACATACCAAGAGATGGAAAGCATATAGATTTTTAAAAATTTTGTTTTTGTTTTTTTATTTTTTTATTTTTTATTTTATTTATTTTTTTGTTGTTGTTGTTGTTGTTAATTTTTTTTTTCTGCTTGATTATTTTGTTTTTGCTCTTTTGTTTGTTCATTTTGTCTTTGCTTTTTTGTTTGTTTGTTTGTTTTGTTTGTTTGTTTGTTTTTTGTTATGTTTATTTTTTGTTTGTTTGTTTGTTTGTTTGTTTGTTTGTTCTGTTTTGATAATCATGTAAGCCAAATTTGGTTAAATCGGTCCTGAAGTACAGAGGCTGATATCAAAAGCGTGACAAAAATTCGAGTTTAAAAAAAAGACGCGTTTAAAGTTTATTTTCAGGTAACAGTTGTTTTTCTTTTATTCGGCTTTTAGCCCCAATCCAAACAAGCCTTTTTTCATATTGTAGCCCTCTCTTCATACTTCCGCTTTTTTTCCCCTGTCTTTCTATTCACATCTATTTCCGAACTATGCACCTTACCCCTGTCACAATAAGGCTTCTATAGAATTTCTTTTGAGTTCCTGTGGGCAGTCTCCATATCTTTCCTTGCCTAAAGTACGAGTGTTTTGACTTTTGCTAAGGCAGATAGTCCACAGTTGTGCTTTGGAGCTGCAGGCATTAAAAATGTCACTCTTTATAGGAGGTGGAAGTTCATTTTAGAGCGCCTGGTGAAAGCTTACACTGATATTTTGTGTAATTGTACGTTTATGTCCCTTCAAAATGGTCATCCAATGTCCACCCCTGGCACTGGGCTCACGATATTGTTAGAGAAGATCATAATAACGGGTTCTATGCATCTTTTGTCTGTATATGTCACAAAATAACACTTTGCCAGTGCATATAACAACCAGAAGGAGCCAAATCATGGTTGACAGTAAGCCATCACATCCGTTGAATGACCATGGGTTAGTCTCGTTAGAATAGACGTATTTAATGTTCAGTGCTATTTTTACATTTAAAAAAGAATGGCAGAACTTGTAATAAAAGACGAAGGCCCGCAATCCACTTTTTAAAGCCAAACTCAAGTTTCAGGAACCCCCCCCCCCCCCTCCTCGCCTGTCCACTCCCTTAACTTAATACTGTGTAAAAATTTCCAGGTTGTAATTTCTGTTGTTTCTCTTTCCCAGTCCAGAATTCTAGGTCACAATGCCAGTGTTCGGACTTCCCTTGACACTGGAGAGCAGCCTGAATTCCTTAGTTGAACTCCGACCTCCGACATCTTGGAGGGTCAGTGGGCGTGGCAACGAGGTGGTGGTGGTGATGCGATGGTCACTGTGTGGGAGCCCCTCCTCGGAAAAGACGCTAGACTACGACAATGAGCAACCCAAGGTTTCTACAGAGAACGACAAATCTCCGTGGACTTGCAATCAGGGGGCAGCACAGAGCTACTCACCTCATGAAATCAAAACTCGCTGCAGCAGCACTCGTGCCAGCCGAGCCAGCAAAATGTCGGCCAAATCAGAGGCCGGGTTTCGGCCACTGAAAATACGCAAAACTGATTCGTTGTTGCCTTCTCAGATGTCCCAGTCGCCACCAATTCCAATTTTTATTACATCCACGGCCAGCGCATTTTCTTTGCCTGCGACAGAAAGTAATATGAGTAAATCGGCTGGATCGACAAATGTCACTGCTGCCGATATAGCTTCGTCCTCTAATACACAGTGCAAAGAAGTTGCCTGCAGTAGCTACCGAGACAGCGGGTGCGAAGACAGCAATGCACAGGATGCACGGTTCAGTGTCCGATGTGTCTCGCCAGATGTTGATGCGGGTTCATCCACTACAGACCATGAAATTCGTATCGGAGTTCAGTCTTATCTGGACCAACGGAATACAGAGAGCATCAGTCCCAACGTTGTAACACTCGATGAGAAAAGTGGACTATTTAACGTCAACTCCAAAAGTGGTGAACTGAACGTGGGTAACAAGGGACAAACTCGCAATATGATTCGAAGCTGCAGTAGTAGTCGATCTCTCAGAGATTCGGTCAGTTTGTCCGAATTCGCCAGTACAAGCATCTCTTTCGATACTCAGCCAACTTCGCCCAGCAACAGCCAGGATGATGCCTACAGTCGCTCCCGGTGTAGCTCTCGTGGGGAAACGGAACGTAAATCTGGAGAACGAAATGAAACTTCGAGGACAAATACACCTTCATCGCCTTTCCGCTCGATCTCCCAATCCTCTAGAGCAAAGCGCAGATCTCCAAGTTCCTCTGTCAGCAGCCCTGTCTTCGACTCCGACAAAGACAACACACGGTCAACTCCCGACCTAGACAAAACTCCTGCTAGACGACGAAGTTTGAGTAGATCACCATCTCCGGAGGTTGAGATGGCGTATGAGAGAGAGAGCGTGGCTAGACCTGCTCGCGCCAAAGAAGACGTCTCGACATCCCATGAGCTTGACCCGGGGTGTTCCAATGCCACGGAAGAACATCCAAACGAGGATGCCGACAGTTTGTCATCACTGTCGGGTCAAAGTTCACATAGTTTCTGGGGCACTGCAGAGCATCTACCGGGCTTCAATGATGTTTCTACTCAGCTCCACAACGGGAAAAGAGAGCCAGTAAGCCATGGACAGTAAACAAAACAGGAAGTTGTTTATAACTGATGTTTTTCAAATGGTCGATGAATCTTTTCTCACTTTTTTTGGTATGTAATCATCTGACTGTCAGCATCTCAACATTAGAGCTTCGGGAGGTTTTTTAGTCCCCATAGCCTTGGGAGTGTTACTTACCTTTGAGGAGTCTGTGTTTCTCGGTGTGTTCTATCAGGTTTATTCTCTTATCGAGCTGCCTTTAATAACAAGAATACCCAAGAGTGTCAGTTACATTGCAGATCTCAGGTACCGTACCTGTTTCCTTTTTATGGGCTGATCATTTTAGGCTTGTATGTCTTCTTATTATTGCGATGAAGCAACTCCATTGATTTTGATCGAAATATGATTGTAACGTTTATTTGCCCCCCTAGACATTTACCCCTAAAGTAAATAGATGCCAGGAGTCAATACTGCCGAGAAGCTATGACTATGAGTCAGCGTGACCCGGCCCAATATTCACTGCATGCAACGTAAGCGGGGATGCCATCGATCCAGTAAGGAGTGTAACTCCTAGTGTTGTCAGCCTCAGTAAGTTAAGACGGATATGTGAATCACTTAAACTTCGATCTGCTGCGGCATAGCGGAGAACAAGTGCTTCGCATTTAAACTGTAGCGAAGAAGATCGCTGCTGCGCATTGCAACGTGGAATAGATGATACAATGCTGCGTATTTTTAAAGAGTTCCGCTGTCGGGTTCTGATTTTCTTGCATGATGTTTGTTTGTCCCATGAAGTGCTCAGCCTCGACTGCTGTCGATGTCTGTGTGTATGAACTGTGTCTGTGTTCTTTCTCATATTATTGTCACTCACTGGTTTATCTTACACAACCCCAAGGTAGTCGTTGATGATGTAGGTTGGGTTTACCATCGCACAGGAGCTAAATCAATAAGAGTTGGAATGATTTCATTTTATTATGATGTTTAGATGTTTTGTTTTTCGAGAGAGACATGCTGTCTTTTGCGCAGTACATTTGTCTTTTATGATTGGGTGGTGGGTTTCTGATTCTTTGGTGGATAAACGTATTGGTGGATAATTTTATAGAGAGACAGACTCCTAGAGACAATGAAATGGCATTTGATGGACGGATTAAGAGATCGATCGATGGATGAATGGATGGATGGGTGGATGGATGGATTGATGTATGAATGGATGGATGGATAGATGAATGCATGAATGGATTAATGGATGGATGAATGGATGGTTGGTTGGAATGGTGGATGGGTAGAGTGATGAATGGATGGATTAATTGGTGAATGGATGCATGGATAAATGGAAGGAAACACGGAAATTGTTTGCTGTAATTACATTATTCGTAGTATTGCTTTCACAACAGCATTGACTATCCGTATTCCTCGGGTTCTATTTCATATTTCATCTTGTCCTCGTTTCAGCTTTTAGTTTTCTGTCTTTTACCCTCCTGTACTATCCAATTATTAATTGTTCAATATCCTTTCCATTACAGCTCATTTACTTTCTTGCTGTTTTACGTTTTGTTTTGTTTTTCTTTTCCTTTCTTCATCACTTTCTGTTTCAGCTTAAATATCTGTAGAGGTCTTTTGAATAATTTCAACATTGTGTTCTTTCTTTTAAAAAAAGTCCAGATTTCTTTATTACACGAACTATAGGCCCTATAATTATAATGCTCAGTTGACTGCCTTTTGTATATCTTACAATGCTATTTTGTTTTTTCTTTCTTTCTTCCTTTCTTTCTTTTCTTTCTTTCCTTCTTCTTTCCAAATATTATTTTTGAAAACTCATCCTTTTCTTTCTTTCATCTCATAAGAAAGTTTCTCGTACTTGGGTATTGAAAGGAACTGAAACACTCATTAATACTCCTAATGTTCACATCATCCTGATGAGTGGTCTCTGTTTGAGAATGCTGCAAGTTTATATAAACAAAGGAAAATGAGAGAGAAAAAAAAAAAAAAAGAGGCAATATCATATTTTATTTCTGGCAATAAATCATTTTACAATATGAAATGGAGTATTCTGAATGAATAACAATAAGAGTGATAATCATCAAAGAAACAATAGTACCATCTTAAACTTCACAGGTAAATAATTAAAATATGATAAATTCTCTTGTCTGTCACATAAGGCAAAAAATGTAGGCCAGAGAAATCCACACAGAAGAAGCCTTTCAGTATTGAGAAACTGATCAATCAAAATATATAACTACTGAAAAACACGTTTCAATCAAAATGTTATCGATTTCAGATATTCTATAATCATAAATGCATTCAATTGAAGTGTAGGCTTATGCATTAACAATAATTACTGTTTTGTCAAATGAGTGATTACCATTTTTTTCTCATTGATGTTGAAAACAAGATTAAACGTACATATACCTTAAAATTTCACTATGGTGCATTCACCAGCCAGGATGTCTACTGCTGGTAGCTTCTATTAAATGTGTGTTTATTTTTAATTTGTGATTTCAAGGTATCTAAAACATATGAAATAAATAGATCTTATGTGTTTCAGAGTCATCACAATGTCTTAGCTTTCACAATGAACAATTATCAATCAAACTATTTCCAAAGGTACACATGTATACCAATTTTAGTCATCACATTTTAGGCCTATAAATGTCTTAGCTTTTATCAGTAAATATGATCTGTCTTGTTCATAGTGTGATCATGGTTACATGGGATTTAAATTACCATGAATCAAGTCTCAATTGAGTTCAGTTTAAAACAATATCATACAAATGTAACTATAACTAAGAATGATCATGTGTTACCAAGGACATTCACTATCCAGAGTCTGTCAGATGGCTTAAATGTTTCATACAGTCAATAACTTGCAATTTTATCTTAATTGTAGAACTGCCAAATGGCTAATTTGCTCAGATATGTCCATTACACTATACATCTGAATCATTTTGCAAATAATTTATGTTACAGTGCCATGGTATTCATCTCATCCTTCCACAGGGCATAAACTGTCCTTCTCATAATATGAACAGATATCACCACAAGAAAACTAATACACCATCCATTTCTTCTAATAAAGTTAGATTAAGAGTGCAGATCATGAATTAGAGCCCGAGATTCTTGTAAAATATTCAAATCAGTTTTCCAACAATAACAGCAGTACTCTGTAAATAGAATTATGTTGTCAACAGGATTAATTACATGTAATTATTATGCTGATAGCAGATAGTTATATCCTTAAGAGGATACAATAAAGTGGTCATGGCTGCTCATTGTAGTTACAAATGTTATCATGATGCAAGCTTAGTTTCATAAATCCCATTCCCATTGGTTTTCATCAATAAAATTAGAGAATTAGAAATAAAATTACATTTAGCACTTGTTCCACCCCCATACATTACAGGCTCTAGGGCCCTTTATCATTTCCTGACAGACCCAAGGAGACACTTGTTTTCAGCACTCCTGGAAGCACACAAGGCAGCTGCTTGTTAGGCATACAAATTCTTATCAATCTCACGATAACATTATATTATATTACAAATTTCTAAATTAAGTATCAATAAAAATTTTTTACACTTGAAAAATAAAATACCTGGACATTTTAAGACACGCATATACATCTCTGGTCCTATAATAAGCCAAATATTTTCTAACTTATTACTATTTAATCGTCTTTGATGGAATAGTTTCAAGAATTCATTATTCCAGTTCTTGTTCTTATGGTTATTGAATTAGGGATATTCAACCAGTAGCAATATGGGCATGGCAATGTTTCTAAAGAATAGCAGATGATATACAACATGTCATTATTTAAAAGATCACAACCAGTTCTGCCACCAGCTGTACTGAATACCCTGGACTGACTAGCTAATTCATACCTGATATGAGAATACTTTGCTATGAGGTTCCACATATATAATGCTACACCTATTTACAAATATATCAAACAACAGCTTTTTGTAATACACGAAACAAACAAATGAAAATGAAAGCAAAATCAGATTGTTCATATCCTATTCTGTTCCTCTCATATTATATTTCATATACCTCCATAACACATACATTTTGTCTTCAATCAATCAATCCATAGTCTCTAAATACATATTTATTATGATAACTCTCTCTTTCAGAAATCTGTTTTCTTTGTCTATATAAATATACATTGTTTTTGCATTTTAAGGTCTTTTTAATCTCTCTCACATTTTGTTCTTTCTGATATCATTCTATATCTCCTTCTTCTCCTCTTGCCTCTAATCCTCTTGGTATATGATCAGTTTTAAACAAGATGAAATGGCAAATGTATCCATAATAATATGAAATCATTACGATTAGCATAAGATGCTTTACTAAGACATGATCATTTATACAATCAAGATAAACAGTGGTTCAAATAAAAATAATTATTTCTTACTGAGGCATTACAACATTCAAGAGTGTTGCTTTTCATTTTCGTTCTTTCTTCCTTTTTCATTTGCTGTTTTTTTAGGTAATTCCTTTTTTACTTCTCTGTCTGTCTCTCTCTTTCTCTCTCCCATTGATTGGTGTACAAACTTATATAATGATAAACACACTTATATAGTAATGTGATAATCAAATTCAAATTCCAAAATAGGATAATATATCCTATAATAAGACAAATACAAACATTTGGACCCTTTGAGCCAGAGGACACGTATATTGTAACAACTTTTTGTGTAATGCTTTAATGGCAGATAATAGCACTTAAAATATTGACAACAAGATTATAGCAACAACTCCATAATTATTATCAATAATATAATAACAATAATAATAACAATACAAGTCTAACAAGAACAATGTGCTAGTTTTTCTCAGTGTTTACCCAGTCATGAGTTACTAGATATGAACATATTTTAGGAAGCAATGAGAACTGAATCTGATGTCAAATATTTCATGTACAAATTAAATTTGTTGGTGCCAATAGAATGGAAATAAATCTATATGATTTTGGTGGGAAAATAAGTTAGCTACATTTTACTATTCTGAGAAAAACATCATAAATTCCAAATTATACCATTTTCATTTTTCTGGCCTAATCTGTAGGACATTAAACAATACATATGCCAGAAAAACATAACAAAGCTGAACAATTACTTTAAAGTCTCCGATTTTTAGACAAAATAAAAACCTCAAAATAATAGCGAAATACAAGGCTGAAACAGTTTTCTGTCTCCTGAAAATTTCAGGTCATGAAATTTATAAGGTTCTATCTGACAAGTAACATATGGCTCTTCACATACAAGAGATCTTTCTACAAGATCATAACATTCAAAAGCATCTTGTGTGACTCCAAGCTCCCTAAAAATCTCATTTTCTCAAAGAGACCCACTTTGACATCTGACACATTTTACCTGGATGCATAATACACGTACATGACAATAAAATCCATCATGAACAAAACTTCTAATATCACAGATTCTAGAAAAGCTTAAGGTAACTTTGGTAAATCTCCAGCTAAATGCAGTAGCTCAATCTTCATTCTACGGCAAATAGTACTACTTTTTCACAACATATATAAGATCTTGGGACTAAGGCAGACAATTTCATCAACTCCTATTCAGCAGTTTGCATTGTGTTCAAGTGCAAGGATTCCACTTTGCTTAAAATTAAAAGTTAAAAGCTTTGTTAGTTTTACTTTTGGAATTATTTGCAAATTTTTGTGATAGCAGTGCTGATGGCCCTTTCCATCGCAACTTAAAAAAAAAATATATATATGAATAATAATAATAATAACTATGTCTGGCAATTGAGGGTGATAGCCAAACATATTCATGTTGGCATGGAGGGAATTCATGGAGGGAATGTTAAGCATATTGCCATTATCCGAAAGCTTGCTATAAAAAATGAGGTATCAGACCCATGATTCACTCTGCATGACAATGATATAAAGTGGATGTAGGTGTTACCCATATTTTCCAAGAAATATGAAATAAAATAAATATGATTAATTCAAAGGATATTTTCCTGCAAAACTGGAGGTATATTGGCGTTTTAATGATTATTTTGGTTATTAATGCTATTCACAACAAAATTGTGCAATGGAAAGTGATGTATCCAAGCCATTTTTCATACAAGTGACACTTTGGCATATATCATGATCGTACAATGCTCTTTGTATACACAAATAATATCTTTTTCAAATTATTTTGCCATGAAATGTGATATATTTGAATCATGATTCACCGAAACATAAATTTCTGGTTGTCAGCTCATCCACCTTGCTTGGAGCAAATTCTGTTGATGACCATTTCAGAGTAGATTGCACTGATCTTGCCTTCCACATGGTAGCGAATATTATGGTCCATGGGTGACTCAGCATTGTGGGACAATTTGCTGGCAATGGATGGCTGGATTGGGGTAACCTGCCAGGAAAAAGTATTTAATAAGGCGTTATTAATCCATCAGAAATATGTCATGTCCAATTTACAGTAGGCTCTATATAGTCCAAAACAAAGATAGTTAATGTGCTAGATAACAGGTCTAATTATCATATCTATACACAAAGTAAAATTAAAAATGGATCAACAATTTCAAAATTTAAACCTATGATTTCCATAAAATAGAGTCACTGAACTTTTACAAACTATCAAAAGTTCTTTGTTCTGGCTATTTATACAACTGTATAAGACAAATCATATATATTTGATTCATAATACTCAGTTGACAACTGAACAGCTGGCATAAATGTATGAATAGTATCAGGCAGCAGGCCATCAGATTATGATATGATAATCAACACAGACTCACCTTGTGAAAGTGGCAAGCACATTTGCCCTGTAGAAAATCTCTGTAGCGAGCCATGGTCATTCTAAAAGTATCCACAGTGGAAAAACCCATGCTCTGGGCATAAGTCAGCACACCCTGATTCTGTACTGACAGCTGTTGGTGATCTGTCTATTGGGAAGGAAGAGATACATTCAGTGATCCAAAGAGATTGTTGCCACTCTTCACTATCTCCTATGCATGGAGCATTTGAGGGGTTCTTAACCAGAGCAAAAAGACTGTTCTACGGATGTAGTTGTCACAGTATGGTGATTTTTTTTCCCCTCATTGCTCATAGCCACAAAGTCCCTCTTATGTGTAATAGCACTCTATTTATTTTGTAGACTATTCATGCATACTTGCATTGCTTCTAAAAAATGCATGCATCTCTATTTATCATAAAAGACTTAAATTAACAGAGTACAAAGAGAAGGGTATATTTTCAGATACCCCATGATAAAACAGGTTTGCCCAATTTTGATCTATATGTGGATATTGAATGAGGTAATGATATATCAGTGCAACCAGTCACTGATGATGTGTCTATTTATGGTGTGGAAGATCTATATGGAGAATATATGCCAGGAGTTATGGAAGTTAAAACCATTGATGAGTGGAAACGGTGATTAACATTATATAGCAAGGGGCATGTGATGCATATTTACCCCATCTTTCCATAAATCCTTTATCTGGCTAGACTATAACCTTGGTGTTTCTACAGGTCATTTTAAATCTTATTTCCAAAACATGTTTGTCCAAAAATCACTCAAGCATGCTTATCTTTCAAAACCTGAAGCTGACAAACATAATACCATGAGTTTGTACAAGGTCTTGTAGTTACCATCTTGTTGTGAAAGGGTTGTACTGAACTTTTTCTCTTCTACCCCTTTCTGCTCCCCCCCCCTCCTTTTTTTTTTTTTTTATAAAATGTCTCCATCTGTGACAGATCTTGATTTAAAATATCAATGATTCCTCAATTTTTTGCATCTCAAATTTTTTGTCTCAGATAGACAAAGAGTTAGTTTCACACACTACAGAGAAGAGAGCTACTTACCAGTGACAACAGGTGGACATCACTCACTGGCTGATGGAATCCAGCACCCAGACCTTTGACAACCACTGTAGGACTGACTACACCTTCGCTGGAACAGCAAACACAATCATATTGGGATTAATTGGCTTTACCTTTTTATTAGAGAAATAATCTCCTTAACACATCACTTGTGTTGATCTGCAAGGCAGTACCAAACAATACAGCATGACCAAAATTTTTATGCAACACAAAGATGGTGCTTGATTACATGGGAATAAATAGAATTTACTGTGATAGATTTGCACTGACAGGGATTTTTATCACACATCCTCATACCTAAAATTCTGTTCAATCTCTTTTACACTTCAAATTTACACTATTCTCAAGTTACCTCTAATTATTCATCTTCAAGCATTCACTCTTCAAGATTATTGACAAGACAGCAAAAGTAATGTAAAAAAAAGAATCTTGGGAGAAGAAGGGGGATAGGGGTGCCAAAGAAAGGGAACAAAGGACTATCTTATTTCTTTTCCTATTAAATGTATGTTATAAGTAGTATGACTAACCGTTTCAGTCCAGAGATGAGAAGATCTAGATGATGCTTGGCCAACCAATGGACACCACCTGTCACAATGACTGTCTCAGTCACGTCTGTCCACTCTTCAGTCCTGTAAATGACATTTAATGATATAATTTTTTTGTCTTTGTCACATTCTATAAAAGAACTCTGTGTGCTTTAACTTAGATGTTATTTAACATCTTCTTGGCAGTGATATAGATAAAACAGGCTTACAACATGTATCCAAATTATTCACATAATCTGACCCAGTTATGAAGCCATAGTTGAATAAATCTAATCTAACAATTTAGAGTGATTTGTCATTTTCTGCAGAATAAAATTTGTCAAGTCTTAAATTATATTATAGGACCTCAAGATAAAATTTCAGATGAGTTACTTTGGACTTTAGAGGACCAGTAATCAGAGGACACATACAGAAAGAGAATGGTAGCTCATATTAAAATGGCACCACAGGTTCCTCCCAGCTTGGAGAAATTTTTCAAAAAATAGTTCGAAGTTTCAAAAAGCATTTGTCCCTTTGTCAGACTATTTATCTTTCATGTATCCTTTTTCTCATATATATATTTACACAAGTATCCATCAAACTGTCTACCTATTAGACTGTCTATCCCTCTGTCAGTCCTTCTCTTATCCACCTTTATTAACTTTCAGTTTAACACTCAACCCCATCCATCCAATGATACATCTATACAATTATAGATCTATCTATCCATTCATCCCATGCATCCTTCCATCCATCTATCCATTCATCTATCCATCCACCCAGCTGTTCAGTCTTCCATCCTTCCATCCATCCATGCCCTGTCTCTGCTCTCTCCCTTCTTCAACCCATTCATCCATCTATCCATCCACTGTCCATCTATTCATCTGTCCATCCATCAATCCATCCATCCATCTATCAATCCATCCATTCATCCATCCATCCATCCATCCATCCATCCATCCATTCATCTGTCCATCCATCAATCCATCCATTCATCCATCCATCCATTATCCATCCCTCTATGAGCCATACTACTTACCTATGAATTAATTGTGACAAAGCCTTATCAAACATAGGTCTCTGTCCTGGGGACAGCCAAAACTGAGGATAGTAAGCAAAACCAAACACAGCAGTGTCCTGGCTCAAGTCGCTGTAGATACGAATGTTGTGAGTTTTGTCCCATTGCATCAAGGAACCATTTAATCTCTCCAGGATATAATATAAGATTCCTCGATTGGTGGAGTCACCAATGAAAAGTACCTGAACAAAACAAAGCAAAGTATTTGCAGCATTCATTATGACTTAAGCAAATGTGATATCATCAGATGCAGACAGAATATGAAATGGTCGATAACAAGGGACAGAACTGAGAAACATCAATCTTCCACGGTCCATCATTGCTCTAAATGAACAAAATCTTAACACACTAGCACCGCTTGAGCTCAATATTTGATTTCAACAATTTATATTAAATTCACCTGTAAAGATTTGGAACAATTCAATTCTTCTCAGTTAGTATGTAAAAACTGCTTCACAGATAAGTTTTATGTGGTATGATGATTTAGTTGCTCCCATAACACTACCACCTCTTGTTCGTACCATAACACTATCACAACACATGTCCAAACTCAAGGCATGGATGCCCTCTTTGTGATATACCTTTCATCAATTATGGAAAGATGAAAAGGGTTACCTCTGTGGATACAGGCCTGAAAGTTTTTTGAGCATTTCTGTTAGTTTAAATAATTTGAAATTTATTGAAATTAACATAGAAAAGAGGCTATTTTCACACATCCCTTGTTAAAATAGGCTTGTGGAATTTTGATCTTTATACAGGTAACGAACGTCAGTATGATATATGTACATAATAGCTGATATGTGTAAAGAATATTGTGGGACAATTATCCAGTAGCCAAAAGCACAAAAATGCCTGTCAAATAGGTACAGATCAGAATCTCTGTAACTTGAATTTACCTTTTTGTCATGAAAACAGTCTTGGAGTTCCTGCTGGGTCAGCTGTCTTTCCCGACATCCTGCAGGCTGCCATATTGCACTGTCCCACAGACAAGAAGATTCTTGAAGGCAGCTAACACATGGAACCATCCACTCACCTGGGAAGAAATCATAACACATATGAGCCTGACAGTGTATCTATGACAGAAAATAAAAATGACAACTTCCGTAAAGAGCATCATCATGCATTTCCAATTTACAAAATATAATATAGTTAAATATTTCTTTTTTCCAAAGTTTATCGTAAGGGTACATAAATACTTATTGCTTTTGCTTTTATCAGCTTTCCTTCAATTTGGTCTCAATTTCATGGAGGCCATTTCATGCATTAATCTTTTTTTGTTGTTCTTGTTGTTGTTTGTTTGTTTCTTGTTTTTGTATCTCAAACAATGCTTAAATTATGAACACACGAGATGCAACAAATCATTTTGTGCTTGGCAGTATAATTTATAAGAGGACATTATCCAGTCTCCTTATCTGAGCAAAATTGTTGTATATTAATACATCTGCATTATAGTATCAAATGGTGTGTGATCAGGTGAAAAGAGTCGAATGTCTGAATTATGTATAGAATTATTGGTGCCTGTTATGAGGGGAAAACAGCTGCACTTGACTTTGGTGAAATAATTATTCAAGGTTTACTCTTCTGTGCTAGAATTCTCTCTTTCAAAGTTAACTGCTGTAACCCCATAGTCAGTAAGTTTATCCACCATTCTCAGTGAAGCTCTCTTTGACATGTGACTGACTTCCCCAAGTTGCATGACAAATAAGACATCAATTCTATTTTCTAGTTGATACAAGACGAACAAGTTTCCACTGCAACATTTTTCTAATGTAGGTTTACTCTTTAATCTGTTAAGAAGGAGACAGACACACAGCACCTTACCATCAAGAAGACCTGGTCCACAATAAGGCAAAGAACTGTACTGACTCTGATAGTGATTCCACTCAGACATGCCAGGCACAGCCTGCAGACCACAGGGCTCATTCTCAGAGATGGGCAAGGAACAATCCTGTTTGGGAAAATAAGAGTTTCTTATTTATCACTATGTGTCTTTAAACCTCTATTTAATGTTCCAACTAAATTTTTATCTATTGGCTGGGATAATAAATAGCTTGTTACTGCTTCTTAATTACTGTCTTTCAAATTTTAGCTAAAATCAGATTTTAAATTTAAGTTCTAGATATTTTAGTTGATATTTGAGTCATTTTGACAGTTTTTGCACATTAATCATTCCAAATATGTTGTGAAAGATGAAATGTTCCCTTATGAAGTTGCATATGAAAGAGATAGAGATGAATATGGTGCAAGATTTACTGGGACAAAAAATACAAAATTTGAAGAAAATAAAATTCTTAAAAATTGTAACTGAATTTTTCTATTCCAGGTCATAAATTTGTGTTTTTCCATTTTAACCCTAAAAGAACTCAACCATGTTCCTTGAATCTCCTGACAAACAAGATGAAATGCAACCTACCTGCCTAAGTGAACAGACATGATACGGCAGTGTGTTTATGCTAGACCTGTCATTAGCAAAGTTCGGCTGCTTTCTGTATATGACCAGTTTGTATGTACTGATCACTACAGGCTCTGGATGGGTGATATCAACTACCAGGATGTGAGCTATGTTCTCTCCAAGCCCCAAGCTAAAGTTGCTCCACCTATACAAATAACATGAAGAATGCAATTGTTTTAAAACATTGCCAGACCACATTTTTTTGTAAAATAATGTGAGCGAATTCAAGTGAACCTACCAAAATGACATTGTTTCAAGTTTTACAACAAAGTAGTGAAAGCAGTGACAGAAAAAAAAAAAAAATATATGAGATTATTTTTTTCTTGGCAATTGTATATTGCATGAAAAAATCTCATACAATGAAATCTTCTTTTTCTGATATTTGAGAACAAGTGTCAAAAAAAGAAATTCTCAACTGTTCGTCTTCCTTTCTTTGCTCATCATTCACTGCTAATTTCCTTGAGCCAACCTCCTTGTAACCAATGGTTGGAAGGAAGATGATTAAGAAATAAGAAGACATTGCACAAATGTCAATAATATCTGATCTTTTAAAAAGCAGATAACACTATTCATGTCATCTGAAATTTCAATGATGTAGTAATCTTGGGTTTATTTAACACTTGACTCTGATAGTGCCATTAATGTAATTCATATTAAGTCAAAAATTTGTTATAGTTTATACCTCTGAATTTGCAACTTGTCCTCTAGCCTAGCTGCAGCTCTACAATATTTGGCTATGCCCTTAATCTGTATCAGAGTGACATTGTAGTCCACAAAGGCCTGATATTCCATCATCAAAGGAGAAAACTCTGGATACAGCTGAATGTAAGGTTTCGTATAAATGGAAGTAAGGTAGGGCAAGCTATTTGGATCTGCAAGATCAGACAATTTTCAAAAAATATTATTAAATGTATTAAAACATGTAGAAAAAAATATGCACAGAAATTCTGAAGATGCAGTTTTCAAAAATCTCCACATTTGATTTTATAACTGACTATTTCATGTTGAAAAATCTTGAAGAGTTGAATTATTTTCATGTTTGTTGTTACAATAAATTCATCTTATCAACAATGATGTGGCTTAGATATTCACAATATCTGTTGACTGGATTACACGCAGAACCCAAACTGGTCTTCTGAACATTACACGTCGATACTGAGCTATTTCTGCAGAATATTACTTACAAAGAAGCAAATTTCAAAGCAGCCAGACATTTTGAGCACATAAGGTGGATGAAGTTGAGTTTAACCAATATCAGTACAATACTGAAGTAGCTCTTAAATCAAAGGAATGCTCCTCATCTGTCAATGCTTTTTTTTCACATGAGTGTAGTATTAGACATATTGTAATGTTCAATAGATAAAGCTACTCATACATTCACATAGCGAATCAAAATTCAGATTCATGCTTGTACCCTTACCATTATCACACAAATGTCTGAGTGTGTGGCTTCCTGTGAAAGAAATTCAAAAAGAGATCACTGACATTGAAACAATTATGATATGAGATCTTTTAATAACTGCTATCAAACATTTCAATCTCCTGGGCAAGCCAGAAAAGAATACACAACTGCTCAGATCAGTTTGGCAAATTTAAGATAAAGTATATAAAACAAAATAAAATTTTATTTTCTCATAAGCAAATGCCTTACACAGCTGCATATTTTTAAAAATGTATTTAAACACCTTCTTCTATGAAAGATCTCCATGAAACATTGCAAATAACAATCTAAAAAAAAGGAAGATGAATCTCATGGCATTTACAAACATTGCTATCTATACATGACAAGTGAACCTACCTAATGTACTGGGCATATTTCTCATGACTCTCTCTCTCGTCCTCATCACTTTATCACTATGAAGATAAAGGGTAAAACCAAAACTATATAAATATCCAGATTTTGGACAAGAGATGAACAGACATCATTACTAATATGGGAAATCAGTGACTATCCAGTTTCTAAACAAGAGATGAAGAGTATCATTATCAAATTCTAGTTTCTCAATGCTATGTATTATGTCATTTCAATATAAAGCTAATAAAATAATAAATATATTATGATAAATGTATTATAAATAAACTAAACATTATTAAAGAATGTTTCTAACTTCAGTAAGCATATCACAAAAAAATCTGAAAAGAACCACATTATTAGACTTATTAACATTTATATTTTATGATTAGAATGGAATTTGAAAGTTTACTGTTTCACAAAGTTTCCCTGTCAACAGTTTCAAATTTGACAATGACTGAAAAAATAGAAATGAAAATCAAAGAAAACAGGACAAATTAGGCAGATTAGCAAGAGTTTTGTAAAAAAATTGTAATATTCTCACTCACTCAGGAATGTTTGTTTCTCTCCCTCTTTCATTTCGGTCTTTGACATCCGATGGACATAGCGTGTGTTGCTCTATGGCTAAAGCTATCTCTTCCAACACAGAATGAGGTTTCTGGCTCTCGTGAAAACCGGAACAGCGGAAAATAGACTGGCAGTGGATTTGTTGACACAGAGATGCTGATGATGGGAAAAGCTGGAAAATCCCAGAGACCGAAAAAAAAAATCAAGTAAATGTCTCTGAAGCAAGCCAATAGCATAGATGGTAAAAAGTGTCAATAATTAACTAAATACTAAAAGTCTAAATTGCAAAGAAGTAGTGGCCACAAAAAGATATCATATTCAGTGAGTAAATGAACACAATCTGCACTTCTGAGAGTTCACAAAATTAAATAATCAACGTTACCCCCGCCATCATACAGCATATGATTTATATTCTTTTGCACTGAAAAAAATACTATCATTTATTTTGAATCAGGGGTTATCTTGTCAATATTGAAGTAAGTAATCTGAGAGAAGAGAGATATTATTTTATAAAGTGGACTTTCACAAACAAAACTTCAACAATTATCTGATTCATTGATCTGCTCACATTGTTAGAAGCAAAAAACGTACCCTAATCCAGTTTTTGGAACTCTTTTGTTCTCTTCTGACATTCAAAAGGTAGATCAGATCTTGTTCAGTCACACAATGCTGCATGTCTCCAGTACACAATATATTCTGCAGGAAATTCATAGAATAGTTATACATTTGTAGATACATTTTAATGACTTTAAGTTTCATATTTCCTGTTCAAATATGAGACTGGAAATCTCTGTTGTAGAACCAATACCATGATAAACATACAAAAAAAAAAAAAAACTACAGACAGTTTTAAACTCTACAAATTAAATCCAATGGATTCTATTTTGTTATGTCATTTCATCTGCTAATACAGATACCAGTAGGTTACAATGTGGCCTTAACATCCATATTCAACCACATAATGAATCAACTGATCTAAAATTTATATTATCATAACCATATAACAGCTTCAACAATGCATGAAAAACATTACTACAGTGAGAGCTCTTACTAAATTCATAACTGTATATATGTGGCATTGTCATTAATAGATTAGTTTGGACAAAGTGAAAGGCTGGTATTCCCCATATAATTTAGTAGGGAGGTGCAAACACTCCAAAGTGTTCACTACTATTGACAAAGAAAAGCAGTGACAGTTGTTCACAGATCTCGTTGCAGAGTGATAACAAACATCAATGAGTGTTCTATTTTTAGCTAGAGGGTACAAATGCTTCGCTGGGCATTTCCAGGTTTTATGCTAAGTCTATTTCTACCAAGTGCAGCACAAGAATGAGTAAAGATGAAAACAAAGAACGTACATCTTGTATTTTTACCAGCCCTAAATGTTTGAGGCCACTGAGCGTTTCCATAGCAACAAACTCCTTTGTCACCAGCATGGTTGCCAGATCTTCTAGGATATTCTGCTCTAGTATGTAGTCATTGAGTGAGCTAAGTCTTTCAGAATATGGACTTGAGACCAGCTGAAAGAGTAAAATTATATGAATGCTTCTGTAGAATCCAGCACAAAGAATGCTCTATCCATGTCATAAATGAAATTAACAAACAATTTTTTGCACTTAACATAAACAAATGTGACATGTATCCAACTTTTGTTGGACGTGTTATTCAGGCTTTCAGAGAATTGTAACTTTTTATCAGCATCATACAAAAAGAAAATACAAAGAAAAAGAAAAAGAAAGAAACTGATCATTAATATATCACTGGAAAACAGCATTGTTTTTTCTAGGTAGAGGATTTGAATGAATTTGATTTGAGTGGATAAAAGATTGCCATGCAAAATTTACAATAATATTACCTTGCCTCGAAAAGACAAAAGAACTAAAGACCAGAAATCTATCTTTATTTGTGACGGTGATCTGTGGACCACCTAACACATAATTATGTTAATTACATCCTCATCTGAACTTAAATACTAATTCTACAATAGATATACTCAAAAAATTCTATATCTATATATTATACCTATATGCACATCTTTTATTTAATATTTCAATTCGGATTTTACTGTTTAAGGCCAGGTAATGCACCTAATTTACATATTTTGCATCTTAAATAATAAATAACTAATTAACTATGTATTTTTAAAGAGAAATTTCTCTTACCTCCAGAAGGAAAGGATGAAAGGTGGAGTTGAATATAAATACGGCATCTAGCAGTTGAAAACATCCCGGGCAATGTCTAAATAAAATCAGTGAAAGATCTAGAGTCAAATATGTATCATGAGACATCGCAAATCACCTCAAATATATACAGTTAATTTAAATGATTGATATCAATCTTTATCAAAACATAGTTTGGTAACCGAATACATGCAGCTTATGAAGAGAAACATTGATCTCTGCATTATCAACTTAAAGTGTAGAAGTAAAATTCCTATACAACTTCATACTTTGTACTGCACACCTGTTGTGCACTTTTGTTTATTCTACTCTAGCACTAGGGATCTCTTTGAAAATTGAATTTAAACTTTTCACTAAGGCATGGTCTTTCTACAAGACAAAAGTTTCATACAAAAGTTAGTTTAAAACAATTTTCCAAAAATCTAGTGGTTATACTTGTGCCAGTGAAAAAGTTCAATTATTCTCACAGAGCATGTCTATATTTATGAATATCTCTCTTCCAGTTATTATAACCTATTATTTTATTCCGTGTCTCACTTGTTTTTATTCTTAGTACAGTCAGGCGGAAATTTAAAAAAAAAAAATAAAATGCACAAGTGAACTCATACCTAAAGTCAGATGCTGCCACATATGTCTCCAGTCCTCGGATTGCCTGCATGACTTGACGCTCCAAATGGGTCATAGTCACAGAACCTGATGTTTCTGTCCCAAGTTCTGTGATCAGCTGGCGAAGATCATGGATGGAGACACTTCTCAAGTGCTGTTAAATGAAAGCAAACGCTTGTGATAACATACAATAATTATAGACAAAGTCATTTACTTCAACAAGAGGAAGGATAATTTAATTTTTCCTTTATTCTTGGTTTTCATCTCTACTGACTTCAAAATCAAACGAATAAAAAATATGACACAAAAACCATTGCACTTTACTTTCAAGACTGTATAGCAAATTTCTGCTGCTTGTTTCTTTCAAATGCCAATTTCACATCACATCAACAATTTACTCTTCAGAAAACAGGTTATTTGTTTATCTCAAATAATTGTATTGGATGAAAAAAAAAAAGCCTTTCAGGTAGTCAACTAACTATGTTACCGTTCTGTGCAAATATTCACGCAATCCCTCCCAGGCCAAACCACTAGGGTGAAGGTAAACACGAGGTGGAAACAAGGATGTTACTAAGACTTCCACCTGCCATACTAAAGGAGCAGAGCCATTCAACATCAGGAGATTTTTTGGTACTGGAACCACAACACTATCTGACCATCTGAAATGTGATTTTGGAGGGGATGGGGGTGGGGGGG
>JBCAUA010105758.1:0-10142 GCA_038406235.1 Peronia verruculata
AAGTTTATCCTTATGCTCATCTGTTCTATAGTTCTAGTAGCAATATTCTAGATAATGTGTTTGCACATAGTTGCAAAATCTCTTTCAGTATAATCATTTTTACAACATATACATTTTCAATATGTTCTTTAACCAAAAAACCTTGACTTTTTCCTCTGCAGCATCATTTTTTCTTCAGCCTCTGCTCTTTTCTTCTGAAAAATGAGGATTTCTTTGCGCATCTTGTATATATGCTTTTCTGCATCTTTCATGATACCCAGCTTCTCTAGCTTTGAAATCAGTGTTTTAGCTTTGGGCGAGCTTTTCTGTCCACAGCTGTTCTAGTGACACATTTATTAGATTTTCTCTTCGCTTGGTTTCTTTGTGTCCAAAGATCCATTTTGTAGCCATTTCTCAGTACAGACAGTGAAATGGTAATAACTGTGGACAATGAAGATGTCTTTATCATTTTCCATCTGGAACAACCAGTACATTGTCATTAACTTGTCAGGTGCCTGTTGTTTTTTATGATCCTCAAAGTTATGAATGAGTTATAACGGTATTCATGAAACCTTAGTGCATGTAATACAGGCCAGCCAGTCAACAACTGCACCCAGTGGTTTGAGGGCCTAGCTCAGTGAGCTCATCGCATAGTATGGTAATATTATCATCTGTTTGAGAGAACAAGAACACTCTATAGCCTATGTTTGCATGCATGGCGATTGTTTATTCCTCTATATTGTTCTGAAATCTTCATCAAAATGTTTGTTTATTTTTCTATATTGTTCTGAAATCTTCGTCAAAATGTTTTTTCGTTGCACATGTACTGCAGCAAATGTAAAATAATATATGCTTGCAATATTGACATGAGAGTAGTGACAGCGGGGGGGAGGCGTGATTCTATCTTTTGGTATGCAATTTTAATTCTTAGTATAGAACAATACTATGTTAAATTAGATGTAGCAGATGGTATTGTGACTGTGCTAGACTTGAAGGAATCAATATGTTGGCTGACAAAAGACATTATGATAATTGTCGTTTTCATGATTACCGTGTTTCTTTTTTTCCTATACAAGAGACAAACCAGACAACCGTTCAGAAGGAAAAAAAAATGCAGGAGAATGCACATTGGAAATATTAGGAGCATTGACCTGATTCATGATTGCTTCAAACAGGCTAACACTAGTGACTGCATTTGAACAGGAGACATTCCCATCATTAGTTCAGCTAATGAGAGTATTGGAAGAGTGAGCCCGAAGATAGATTTATATTTGACAGTGTAATCTTTGACATGTGAAAATTTGAACTCACTGACGGGGAGGTAATCCGTTTTTTGTTAGATCCGTGATTTGTTGAGATCAACTTTGCCACTGTCCTGCACTGTTGTTGACCAGTGCTGCTCACCTGCCTATTGACAGCAAATCCTTTTCATGAAAATATTCACAATTTTGCATAGTGAGGCAGAACATACATCAGCATTCAACTGATTTAAAGCAGGAAATTCAGAGTAAATGTTGACTCTTTTCTACAACTAGGCTCTTTTGTGCTGGGAAAAGAATGAGTAGGTATATATCAGTAGCTGAAACAAGTCTTTTGATTGGTCACTCAAACCACCACGATCCTGCAAATCAGTGAATGCTGACATCTCCTGTGGTACATTAGCTGCATCTCCCCTCATGTTTTCATGCTTTGAAGCAATATATCCTCCAGTGAAAAAGAGAGCCATCCTGTCACCAGATGTCTGCCTGGCTGCCTTGTCTGGAATGTCATCCAGAAGGAGAATTTCTTCATCAGTCAATGTTTTATTACAGAGGTTGCATGCATGATTTGCCTTCTTGTAGTCAATGTCTGGCTCATTTTGTAACACCAGCTTTTTAGTTCTGTCAATGGCATGGGAGTGAGCAACATCTTGATCTGTAATGGAGTACATGTAGTTATTCCCAGCAGACGTGAAAATGAGCAAAATGCTTCTCAATATCGTCTTGCTGGAAGAGACCAAATGCCACATACTGGTGACGAACATCTGTGTCAGTTGTCAACAAGAAGTGACTGAGGTCCAGAAGAGGACATCTGCTGTGTATTCAGTTATGATTTCACCCTTGGGTTGGTAGATGGTTTCATCTGCAAGACCTGATAAGCCCAAAACTGCAGGATTTCCAGATGATAGTTTCCTTCGACTGAATCATCTACAGTATATCTGTCATGGTCTCTAAACCAAGCATTGCTTTGGAGTCCTGGTGTTGAAAATTTTCACAGACTTAGTACATGTACTTCCTCGATGAATGAGGCTGTGTTTTTCCGTGACGATGCTGAGACAGATGATTTGAGAGCAGATATATTTTCTTTCACAGATAACACTCAAAACAAGAGAAACTTTGTTTTTCAATGTTTCTAGGGTTGACAGAAGATTTTGTCAAAGATGACTGCTTAATGAGGGCTCTGGTTTCACAGCAAAATAAATCCTGGAGATCTGGCCACTGGACTGACATGGTCTTATCTTCATTTGTGGGGCAAAAATTGAGCGTCTTGCTTTTTTCTTTGATCCAGTTGTTTTGGATGTTTTTCATGAGGTGAACAGGGTCGTAGATCAAGAAGAATGGTGTTGTACTGTCTGCGAGAGACTTTGCAATCCAGGGGACTTTTAGCTCCTCAAGTCTCAAGACTTTGAATGACCTCACGTACTTGCTGAAACTGAAAGTCTACCTTTAGGGCCGAACAAGGAAGGAGCTTTGCAACGAAAGTCATGGATTAAAAAACAAAAAAATTAACCATTATACAGAGAAGTCTAGTAGCCTTTTTTTTTTTCCAAACAGTCCACTGAATACCCGTAAACTGTACCACCTCTGTATGATATGGAAGCTCATATATAAATTTCATCTACGATGAGAATACAATATTTGCTCCTTTCTGCAGTTCACTTGAAAAAAGAAAAAAATAATCATTTGTCTGCTGTGTTTTTGGCCATGCTTGTCACTTTCTTCAGCATAGAACTTGATGATAGTTGAAAATACTCTCTCATAAGTAGATACAGAGAGTGTGATTTCGAATACCAGGTAAATGCATATAGCAAATAATCAGCAGAATACAGTCGCACGTATTTAGGTGAATTGAGTAGCTCACTTTGCCAGACCAAAAATTCCACTTTTCTGTCTGTTGATTTAGTGCCTGTTGTTGCAAACCACAGCAATTCATCCAGCACACTCCAGCAGCCTATATCCTTGATAAATGGATGATGGATTCTCTTTATAGATTGGTAGCATTCACATCTTAGTGAAAGAATGTTACCGTTTCTATTCACTTCAAAATATGAGAATTGGGTAGTTGTCCATTCCTGTGACAACATACTGAAACATACTCAGTCTTTTCCTCATCTATGACAAGCAGTCCTTCTTTACTGCGCTTTGTTGATACCATGTCATGAAAAGTTTCAGGCTTAAAGGCATCAAGTTCTCAAAGCTGTGACATTTTATCAATATTGATTGTATGAGCTTCTTGTGTAGACATTTCAGTAGCCCCAGGTTTGCTCTTTGATGTGCTAGGCACACATGAAGGTGGCACATTGGTGAAAATTGAGGGGGATTCACTGGAACATGATATCTCCTGCTAGTCGAACCATTGGAACATCATTTGGCTAGTGCAATGCAGAAACTGCCATGTAGTCTGTTACTTCTTCGATCTTCAGCTTACTGGGTAAGCAAGTAATCTGCTCACGACGGTTCATCTTTTGAGAATTTTCACACTCCTATTTTCAATTCAGTGGGCTGACTCCTGTATCCTGTCCTGCAACCAAAAACAGAACACCTCCGCCCCATATGTAATACATGTATATAGAATCTACAACTACACTGATTTACACCATAAAATGTTTTGTAATGATATCCAAAAGAGGAACCACAGTTTTTAGTGAAAAGTACAGAAATAATATCAACCTCAATTATGGTATTGTAAACACATCAACTAAGCACAAAAAGAGAAATGCGACTGCACTCTCTGAATGCAAACATTTCAAATGAGCTGCGCACAGCAAGTGCATTGAAATGTGCATGGATAGGAAATTCAATACACAAAGAGGACATGTTTTTAACATTGCTGGAAACAGAGTATCGCGTATGCTATATTATCCTTCCAGTGTCGACTTCAGTTCCAACACACAGGGGCAGTGCATCTCTTTCATGATGCAAAACTTAAGCCCAGCAAGATGATCAGACCAACAAATTTATATTTTCCCTGGTAAGCTGGACTGGTACCGTGTATGCCCAGGTCCAGCCAGATGGTCTGCCTTGGGCCTTCAAAGCATTTGCAGTTTCTTCAGTGTGCGGGCCTGCACTATCATCGCCTAGCAGGAAACCCTTGACGAAAAGGACTTATTGTTCACAAATTAATGGTAGATTGTATTTATCACTTTATGCAAGGCACAGTTGAACTTTTGATTTCTGAATAGCATCCCAACATCTCTGAATGAGGGGGTCAGATATCTCCGTTACCCTCATGATTGATGCTATATACTCTCTAAATTTTGTCCTCCAATTTTTCTTCCATAAAGATTTTTAAGGTGCTGTCAATTCTGTCATATTTCATATGACAACAGGAGGCACACGTCATATGTCATGTTACAAATGCAGGAAATAAAAGGATATTATAAACAAATTTTGAACTTTAAAATATAATTCCATCCTGTCAGAATCATTCTTCATCATTTAGGGAGGAACATTTTGTCCTGTTTTATTTTTCTAATTACAAAATTTGATTCAACAAGATGAGTGAGGGAAATCCAAAATTTATACTCTTCATATTATGTCTCCATGGCTCTGACCTTATATGTACTTGTATTTTTCTACAAATGATACACCATTTATGGTACACATTTATATTCTGGCTGAAGTTTACTATCTGGCCTTTACATTTTGGTTGGCTATTGACAGTTTGCTCAATTGTCAGATCCATAGCGTTTCTTGAATCAGGTACAAGTGATCTGCACACACTGAATCCTTTGACTCTGAAAAAATATTTTTCTTTCTTGAATCAGGTACAAATGATCTGCATACACTGAATCCTTTGAGTCTGAAAAAATATTTTTCCTCTGTACCAGGATGAAACTGCTTGAGATCCTGGAAGAGAAGGATGTATACAGTCAGTTGCCTAGCATAGTTTGGGTGATCTATGTTAAAGAAAAGAGGACAGGTTTTCTGGAGGCTTAGGATGTGAAGGTCAAAATCATTTGTCTTTGTTGCTGTAAGACAATGGAGAACATTTTTTACTGAGTTCATGCATGTCATCCAGAACTAGCTAATATCGCTGAGTTTTCCTTGAAGAGCATCACGTTTGAACAAATGAATGTTCAGCCAGTTCTTTCAAAGAGCTTACAGCTTTTTTTTGTTTGAGTTCAAGAGAATTTCTTTAATTGTTTCTTTGGCTTTTTGTTTTTTTAAATGAGCCAGCCTGGACATGATGCTGAAAAGCGCTGAAGAGAGTGACGCTCTAGGGAATCAGAACAGCTTTGTGTATTCCCAGTGATATGTAATGCGCCGTCTATCATTTTTCACTATAGACCCATTTGCACATATTTTTTTATTATTTTGAAGTCTATAGCTATTTCCTCAAAACCACTTCAACACATCATCTTGCCTATTGCCTTGAAGTATGGGCAAATTATGTGACACACTTTAAGATGAATGATAACATCACAATAGGGGAGCTTGTTTTCTCAAACAAGTGAATATGCCATCTTTGCATTAGCCAGACAAAGTGTGATAAAAGTGAATTTATGACCTACTGCTCCACTAGCTTCTTGAGAGATTTCACTTCTTGCACTGTTGGATGTTCCATGATTGGTTGACTCAGAGATTCCATGTAACCTACAATTAGGTATTTTAAGCAAAATCACATGACCTAGGGAACATCGTTCACATGTGGCTTTGTTTATATGATGTGACAGGTCTGAGAGCTCATCATTCATCCAGGTTTGTCTGCCATGCGCAGAGCAAATAAACAAAGCCACATGTGAGCGATGTTCCCTAGGTCATGTGATTTTGTTTATAATACCTAATTGAGCAGAGCTCAGCCCACTTGAACATTTTTGACAATCACCCGATGCAATTTGGAATACTCTGACCATCTTGATTTATTTCACAATAGTATCCTCAAAATGTTTGAAAAATCAACCTTGAAATCAACTCTTTTGTCCAATGATGTTATGTTTACCCCAATGATGGATTCCATTTTTTAATTGATGAAGCATTGCTCAAGCCATTGTGATGTGAAAGAAATTGACTTCTTTTTCATTCTGTCAGCCTCTGGTATTTGTTGAGGAATATAAGGTTGTTCTTTGATTTTTTGAATGACAATTCCATGAGTTATTTCAATCAAGTCAAAATTATCCCAAAGGAATTTACAGAACAAGTGAGTGACAAAATTGTTGTCAGGGATGACCAGTGGAGGCAGACTGCCTGAGGTAGCTTGAATGCTATCACACATTGCACTTTCCAGTTCAAGTACAAAGCATTGAGATACAGAATGTCCATGACTGTCATCATCATTGACATCTGTATGTCTCGAGAGACGATGGTGTAGCACTAGGTTTGGGAATGGCATCTTCTAGAGTGGTTGAGGAGCCCCACCATAGAGTGGCAGTCTCGTGAACAGTTATTGCAAATAAAGGGGGTTAACACTGCCGCAGAGGCTGCCCTTGCCTTTCTCCTTGCCTTCTTGTCTGCAAGCTGGTTGTTTCAGGTGGTTTCTGCCCGTTTCACTGCCTCCCTGACAGTGACTCTCTAGAGCTGGCAGTTGTCAGCAGAGCATTCCCAGGTGTTGAGGTCAATATCGGCTGTCTTCATGTCCCGCTTGCAGATGTCCTTGAACCAGAGCTGCGGTTTTCCTGTGGGGTGGCAGCCCTTGCGCAGCTCCTCATAAAGCTTGTCCTTTGGGATGAGCCCATCGTCCATACGGGATACATAGCCTAGCCACTTGAGGCGTTTCTGGCTGAGGAGTGCAAACAGGCTTGGTGATGCTGGCGTGCTGGAGGACCTCTGTATTCATCACCTTGTCTTGCCACTTGATCTCAAGGAGGCGTTTGAGGCAGCTTAGATGGAAGCTGTTGTGCCACTTCTCCTGACCGGCATATGTAGTCCAAGACTCGCTCCCGTACAGCATGCAGGCCTGGTAGATGTACAGCTTTGTGTTCACTGTTTTCTGGCTGTTGCTCCAAACACACTTATTCAGCTTGGACATGACTGAATTCCTTACAGGCATGGGACAGGCAACTGACTAGCTCCTGTAGATCAGCCTCAGTGTGATATGTTGGCGCCGTGTCGTCCATGACCATTTAAGATGTTAATTGAGCGTTACCAGTTCAATGTCACACACACATTCCTAGTAAGATGTGCTTAAAACCATTGACATCGAAACTTTGAAATTTTGACAAGTGAGGTAGCCGTATTTTTTCTGAGCATATGTCTTCACATTCATCTGCATGTGGCCACGGTAATTGATTGCTTTCTTTAAACCCATCAAGTACTGCTTGACAAATCTTTATAAGCCGCATCTATCACTGATCTTTCTTGAGAAGTTACATTCTCAAAAGCTACACCTCAAACCTTTTTCTATACGCCCTACATTCTTCATGTATGAGCCAAAATACGTGTTGGAAAATCTGTTTGGGTAGTTGCTTTATCTGCTGCAATTAGTTTGTCTCTTTTATCACATTCATCTTCCAGTAACTGATGGTGCCCCTTAATAACACCTAAAGCTATATGTAAATCTGTCTGGTTCAGGGGAATGTCTAACATTGGAGGCCGAATGACTTTGTTAAAATATTTAGCCTTTTTTTCGTCTGAATATCCTTTTATCACAAAGTTTGTGTAGTCTTCATTCATGTTCAGGTTTGTTCTAGAAACTGGAGGGTTCTGTGGGTCTCTTGGAATGTGAATCTGTTTGTTAGTCTGAAGACACCAAAGACAAGGATGGAGACCAGATGCTCCAGAAATGCCATGCACATCTGCAAGAAAGTGATAATCTCCAAATAAAAAAACGCGAATTTGTTTATTGTTCCATTTGTCATTCTGTAGACTTTTTATTTGGTCTGTGTATCTGTCAAGCAATGTTTTAAGATTGTATGGGTTGTCAGGAACTTGTGCCATAGCGAAAATGGATGTATGAAATTTAGAATTTGGTTTTTCTACATTGACTATTTGAAGCATGGCTTTCAAAGTTCCTTGCCCGTGGTCTCCACCAACTTTCACCCAGATTTCATCCCTAGGTATGCAATCCTCATGCCATGTTAGCAAATTTTTTTTCTGGTATGGTCCAGGAAGTGAAACATATTTCTTTAGATCATCAATAAAGACGACTGCAGCTTTCTCTTTAAATTCTTATTTCTTCTCATCCTTAATTAAAAGAAAATAGTAAAGTTTCGGGAATGATATCTGGGAGCAAAACAGTTTTTTGTAGTTTCCGCTGAACTTGGGGAATGAACATTTTCAATACAAAAACATCTTGATTTCTCAACATTCTGGTTAGTTCTCTAAATTTGTCTCTAGAGATACCTAGTTTTGATTTCATGGCTAAAGCATAGGCTTTGGGGATTTTTGTATTTGTTCTCCACTTCGCTGATTTCCGTAAAATGTATTTAGCTCTTTTTGCAGAGATAGTTTTCAGATCATATAGCTGTTGTGTATCAATTGCTTCTTCAATTTGTCCTGCTAACTCTTTTGAACATGCTCTTTTAGTGGGAGAACTCGCTGTATCTGATGTTTCTCTGGGTTTCACTAGTCTTTCATAGACTAATGTTTGGCCTCCGATTTTTAGTTTCAGGGTATTCCCTTCCCGTGACAAGTCTAAGACATTTTTTTATCAGACAATTTACAGCCTTTCATTTATCTTTACTGATTGGTAACTTTTTGTGGAGTTTATCACAGAAAGAAGATATTATATCTATAACGTCTTTAACAGGAGATGTTGGGCTGGTAAATTTGAATCAGTAGATTTTATGGGCGACGGTACCATGTCGATCTATTTCCATGTTGAAGGACCAGGAATACTTTCCGTGAAAAGTTGTCTGAGAGATTTTTTGCCAGCAGTCGATGCCACAAGTCCAGCATTATGTTCCAGGTTAAGGTTGTGTAAAGCTGTAATTGGAAAGTTGGAGAAAAGGTGTCTCCATTGTCAAATAACGAATGTATTTTCTCAATAATCCTGTATCCTTAGATTGATTCGTTCTGTTGTACTTGCGTTTCCTGCCACCCTTCTCCATAGTTATGTAATGAGCACACAGAGGACAATCTTGAACGGATTGATTTTCATCATACGCACACCATATATGATTGTGAGTGTGTGTGTGTGTGTGTGCGTGCGCGCCAAGCTTTTTGTGACAGGTTTGTACTCAAACGCCCTTAGCCTGCCATAACATTTGTCGCACAAGGTATCAGAATGTATTGGTCTATCAGTGGAGACATCTCTGTGAAATAAACTTCAGATGTTTTTTCGGTGATGCACAACTTGTCGTGGTTTTCTCTGGGAAGACCTCTGTGCTGCTGTCTGACTTCCAAATCCACAAGTACGTCAAGGTTGCCTCGTGAATAGTTCATGATCTGACCTCAAGTGCTCTCTCTGCTCCATTTCTCTCTGTCTGTGCTGCAAAATGCAAGTTATGTAAAGTCTTTCAATCACCATCTTTTATACAGACGGGAATATAAAATTAGCATTCGGCATACATAATCCCATCTTTATACATGGACTTTAATAAATAGCAATACTAGAGCCCTGCACTGTTGAAGATTGGATTGGGTCCGAGAGAGGAGGGAGATGTCCCAATAAAATATTAATAAGCATTTCTTTCTCAAAAGGATCCATCCATCTGTCAAACGTGGGCAACTGATGCAAAACAGATTGATGTTCACGTGTATTACTTTCGATGCTATAAAAAAAAAAAAAATGTAAAAGTTGTGAAATCTGAGTTCAAAGTGAAAAGTTCAAAAATAGTCATGTGTTGACCCTATCTCCCTTCAAAACGAAAAGCAAACAAACAAACAAAGCATTACTTACCAGAATAACTAGATGAAAATAACAGCGTTGTACAGCTTGAAAATCCACAAAGAGTTTGATAGGAAACAAAATATTCACATGATTTCTACAAGCCGAGAACCTTCAGGTAAAAGACAGCACAAAAC
>JBCAUA010105769.1:0-10142 GCA_038406235.1 Peronia verruculata
AGACATGTAGGCTTCAGTCTTTTTTTTTTTTTGTTGTTGTTTATTACTATTACTATTCTTTTACTCTTGGAGCTATTGCACTGGTAAATAAATGTTTTGCTAGGGTTGGGGCCTTATATCTGATGCTGATCTTCTCTGATGTTCTGACAATAGAAAAGTAGATTTTCTGTATTGCATGTAACAACACTGACTCGAAGGTAATGGTTGATAAGATGTTTGTCTGCTGCTGGATCATAAATGTTTTCGGTCTCTTTTCATCATGATAGGACATCAGGTTTTTACTCCATAAATTATGATAAGCCTATAGGCCTAGTGTTTATATTGTGAAACAGAAAAACAGTAAAGGCCACTATGACTAGAAATAAGCATGTTATTGCAAAACCTGATAAGTTACAAACACATCATTTTTGTTCTTTGTAATTGTAGTTTTAATCAAGTTATGATATATGTATCAAACTGTACCCACTACCTTTCCATTTTTTTTTTTTTCGCCCAGTACTTTCTAATTTGATTTCTATACATGTGATTATCATCATTATATTGTTGTCTCACAGCATAGTATCCATTATGATGAGGACTTGTACATGTATTATCCAAGCTTAGGTCATGTGGAAACCACTGTCAGTACCCTTGTTCTGATGTCCCTCCATCTGTCAATCTCTGAGCTGAATCTGGATTGTGGCAAAGTTAGCTTCCATCCACTCCTTAATATTATTCACCGACTTTTTAAAACTTCATTCTTTTGTCCTCTTCATTTCATTCTTTTTGTGTCCAGGAGAATTGTTTTTGGTCAAGTTGCTTGATCTTGATGCATAGTTGTGCTCTGAAATTTTCTTCCTCTCATAGTAGCTAGCAATTCTTTGCAGGGCTCCATGAACTGCTATAAGAATTGTAATACAAGCACTTGTTGAAGTTGTTCATTTATAATTCGTCTCTATTATCTTTTGTTTCACTGTATATTTTATAAGTATTACTTTATAATGAAGCACCTGTTCATCTGAGTTTCACTGTATCTCTACATAATTTATGTATTATTTGTTTGCTTCACTACCATTATCTGTCAGTTTGTTAGTATATGTAAAAATGTTTAAGTATTGCAGTGAAGGCACATGTTCATCTGAGTATCTATACGGAACATCTCTGAGGGCCAACATACCGGTACGTTTGATTGCCCCAATACAAAGTACATGTAACTCTGTCTGTTGCAGACGGTGGTGTAGAGACATCTGTCCCTGTCATTGTCTATCCAGCCTACCTCAGATCTAGTCAGAAGACCTGCATAGCATACATGCATCAGGGATATCAAATATTGTTTTCATAATAAAGCTAGGAAAATGTTCTGTCTTTTGGCCATTTCTAGCTTACAGCGATTAGAATGGGTTTATAAAACTGAAGTAAATACATTATGTATAAAGCATGTGTACCAGACATGTATTGTGTTGCCATAAACTAAACAGCTGCTGGCTTGCCTAATAGAGAAGGGGTGACAGTCAGTCCACCAATAAAAATTAAATAAATGGAATAAAAAATTGAAAAGTTGTGGTGCCCAGCAGAAAGTTGATGGCAACCAAAACTCAATTTTCTGCCTAAAATCAGACATTTGGCATCCATGATGTTAAGTATTTGATTGTGTCATTTCAATGACTTTGTCAGTCCATTTTTTGACTGACGGTACAGGTACCAATGCCTAACTATCTTTACATCTTATGCGGAGGCTTTCATGCTCATCTACCTAAATGTTAAATCACTGTGGCAGTACTTTTGCTAGTCTGTTAAGGCCATCTCAGAAGACTTACAGCTGCACATATTTGATGGTCTAACTTCCATGTCTCTGCCAGTCAATTTTATGAATCACAGGTATCGGTATGAATTGTCTTTACATACCACACCTTACTTGAAGATCTTCATGTTCATCTATTAAATTGATGGTCATCAATCGCTGTGCATGTGGCTCAGTCTATTAAACTGCCATGCATTCTACCTTAGTATTTGCACCGAGAGTTGCAAAGAAAGAGAATATATTAGAAAGAGACAGGCAGACAGACAAAGAGAGTACAACTTCCAAACTAAAGGTCAAAATAACAAGGGAGGAAAAATAATGAGAAAATGAAAATTTACTTTATTTACCACTTCAATTTTGTTGCTGATAACATCATGTGTTGATCTGTTTTTCAGGTTAGGAGAGAGGAGTTTACAATAAAAAAAAAAAAGAAAACAAACAAAAAAGGCAAACAAACAAAAATGTAAACAGTAAATCAACTAGACTGAATACTAGATGTGTGTACATCACATACCAACACATACGTAAATTTATAATTATAATTCAACAACATAATGCTACTGAAGAAAATCTTACTTGCATCGCTCGACAACCATGTAATATGAATATGTTTAACTAACATACACGTACATGATTGATGGAAGATGTGAAAAAAAATGAAAGCATTAAGCAAAATGAGAATCAAATAATGATTTGTCCAAGCAATCTGTTCTGAGTTGTATTACAACTTTATCTTGTTGCTGAACATCACAAACATTTCAAACAGTTCAAAAAGAAGGAATAAATTACACAAAGCTTCATCTTTTACACAAACAATATACAATGTATGCAGATTTACAAATGGTCTTAGGTGGATGTGAAAACTAATATATGTACATATAACATTCAATTTCACAAACAAAAAAAGCAAAGCAAAAGAAAAAAAAAGACACAAAATTTATTTTTTTTGATTGATAGATGCCAAAACAGACAGGATTTATATATACTGTATACATGTATATTCAAAAAAAAAAAGAATAATTTATACTAGAATAAGAAAGACACCACTGATATTCTTATATTTTAAAAAAATATATGCAGACTGTGCTAAACAGCAAAATCCAAATTTTTACTTCCCATATAATATAATGGTTGGGCTACTTAGGGGTAAATAAAAATACATGTACACACACTTCATGATTTTGACTGACAGACATTTGAAAGCAAGACATTGTTTTCTTTTGCCATAGATATGGGGAAAATTCTAGAACAAAGAGCACATTCCACTTTGACTGTAACTGTAAAAGGGCAGGATTGACACTCAACTAATGTTAGCCAGTTAGGTGTTCAACTCAACAGATGACAATTCAAGCTATCTCTCTAATCTTGTCATCAAAATTCAACAACTTGCAACTAAAGGTTAGCAAAGGTAACAATTAGTTTTGGGTATCAAACTCAACATGTAATCACTAAAGTTATCCAATGCAGGAACAGACTCAACATAATACATGTAGGTAGTAAAAATCATCACTGGTATCTTTTTATTCATTCAGCTTTGTCTTCTGTGAAACACTTGAAACAATCCTCAAAATTTGATCAGATTCTGTTTCGCATACACTTTAACAACAACAGAATTAGGTATTTCATACCGAATACATATAAAAGTATGTTGGAAAAAAAAAAGAAAACAACAACAACTCAATTGAAATGATGTCATATTGCAATTTCGATGAAATTCACATATTGTGCACATGTTAATCAAATCTGAACAGATCTGGTAATCATTCTAGATGAAGTAAAGAGGACACAGCAGTCAAATGTAGGAATACTAACAATTACAAAAAACAGATGGGTGACTTTCAGTGTGAGAAACAACTTATTTTCTAACCAAGGATTAAAGGAACAGAAACATTTCATTTGCTGAACAGCGGATAAGCAAGAGATGAGGAGAAAGAAATGTCACTGATGAGGTTTGTGGTTGCTAAGTTGGGAAGGAGATGGAAGGACACAACATTAATTATTAAGCGTTATTAAAAAAAAAGTTTTTACGAAAACCAACTAAACCAGCGCTATTAGTATTACTATCACAATATATACTGTACATAGTACATAAATTAAACCCTCTATCATTTAGGTGTAGGACAAATTCTTATTTCATGAAACACGAGAACAGGCAGTAGTCACTCTGAATGTAATACGTGCTGTTGTCTTACTTGAACCTTAGAACTGGAATCAAAGTCTGGACAAAATACTTTTATTTTAAGATTAACGAGGAATTCTTTGATTGATCCTGTAGTTTGCAATAACAGGAAGAGCACAATAACAATATAATAATAAGTATGATATTAACTTATTCTCTCCCATGTGCTGGCCACAGAAAAGAACAACATCAGTGAAAGTCCCCAGTATTAGAAACCAATGTCTCAAGTTTCGGTAATCCATCCCAATCACCAACAAATCATTGTCATAAATTCTCTTAAATCTTGATGCTGGAGGGCCTACTTATAGAAGTAATAATAGCCATAGAGATAAGGCTGAGGGCAAAATATGCCTTTCCCATGACTTTGGCATTTTTTTCTTATTTCTTTATTATGGAATGAATCAGTTAAAATCTTGAAATTAGAAGATATGATCTATGCTCACCAATTAAAGGTATGTACTCATTTAATTTAGACAAAGAAATATTCAGAGAATGCATTTGAGGAAAAAAGTATGAGGTACATTCAGTATTCTGAAAATGCTAGCCTCAACGGCAAATATTGAACTCCCACATTTGACCACCAAGCACCAAATTATAAATAATATCACACACCCAGTTTTTTTTCACTTGCTTGTCATCTGTACTTTTACATATTTAAAATACAATGTAGTTAACAAATTGAAGTGTTGTTGGTTAAAGCTTTTAAAATTGTCATCACTTGATGAGATTTGTGTTCTGCATAACAAAGACACAAATCCTCGGGGCTAATAATTTCTTTCCCCCCGTTCTCTCTCTAATCACAGACTCTGATACAATGCTGTACAACAAACTCATTGTCAAGAGAAAAACAAAATGTAACTACACTACTACACTACACTACTACTATTGGCCAAATGAGCTGATATGGATGTAATATGTGATCACTTTCTATACTTTGCTCAATTCACATAGGGAGAAAGTCTCCATGAGGACAGTCACACAGGAAGTGTCTGGATATTTCCTACAGGACGGAGTCAACTTTGACTTTAGAGTCAAGAGTAACTTTGGTCTTTCTTTGAACTAACAAGAGGTTATTTTACTCGAGTTCGTCAGCTGGTTTTATCCATGTACTCATCTCAAAACAAGTCCGTGTATGTCAATCTACAAGTACTTTTGTTAAAATTGTTATACATGTATTTTCTCACAGACATGGTATTTTTATTGATTCTTACTTTGTGCATATAGACAGTTGTTAGACAACAACTGATCAGCATAGCTCTGATGACTTCTAGGCAATATTCACTGTAACATCTAAAGTCTATCTCACAATATCACTGAAATTCATGTCACAACAGTGAAACTCAAACAAGGATTCTCAACCCAGAACAAAGTTTTGCTTCATAAATATTTCAAAATAGCTGTTTTGTTATAGAAATCTACAGTAGTTTTGATGAGAATTACCCTTTGATGTTAAGCTAAATGAATCTTCAAACAGCACATTCTTGATGACATTTTTTTCTCATTTATATCAGTCGTATAGAATTAGAGAGAAAAAAACAACAACATTCACCTTAAGTCTTTTTTCTTCCATTTAAAAGCCACTCAAGACAAATTCTGTTCTAACATTCACTAATTACACAGAAATTTTAATAGGCAATATTCTTTTTAATTGTATGTTAAGATAAAATCAAAGAAATTTGCAATGGACAGAGATAAAAGAATTCATGTTATCCCTTCTAGTCTACAGTTATACACTTCAACTAAGTTTGGCCATATCTAAGTGCCACCAGTGGGATCAAGGGATACTATTACCCTTAACACCTTAACTGCCGATTTTAAAAATACAAGTATATGAAGGCATTTTTTCAAAGCTTTCGCCACTTTTGGAGCAAAAACAATGTTTTGCCGGCAGATTGAATGAGAAACCAAAAGAAGTCATTGTGTTTAACCACAGGAGAAAAAAATAGAAAGAATATGCCATAATCCTGATAGTGAAGGGGGTTAAAAGAGACAATAAAAAAGGAAATACACAGCATCAATGACAGGTGAAAAGAGATCTTAATTATAAGATGACAGAAAAATTTGAAGTTCATCTAATACTGGGGAGTAACATGCAGCTATACTTCCCTTTCCTGGTTATGTGGGACATCTAGCATGGGGGATGTTCTCTCTTAAATAAATCATTTTGTTTCACCATACCTGTCACAGATATACGGTACACACATTAAATGGCTTAGAGTAGTCAGTTTAGACTATTACTTAATATGTGATGACACAAGAATCTGCTGTGAGTCTCCCATTCCTGCCAAAAATGTGGTCAGAAAGGCAAAAAGTTCAGAGGTGTTAACTGAGCCAGATCGTTAAAGCTGAACTTTTGCCAGTGACCTTTGAACACAGAAACTTAACTTAAAGAGGGCATGCTCCTTCCCCCCTCCCCAGAAAAAGTTTAAAATATATCATTAAATACTGCATTTTGAACCATTCTGTTTATTGTTTTAACACTAATATCCATACTTTCCATCTTTTTTTTCTTCTTTTTTTTTTGTTTTGAGTTATTATTTCTTCTTTACAGACTTGTCTATTTCTTTGATGTTCATTGCATTCAAAATATCACTAAAGTGCCCCCCCCTCCCCCTCCCCCAACAATTATAGACTTTGGTTACAATACGGTACAATATGAAATCATTTCCTCAACAATTAAATGTTTGTTACTGACAGCTGAATCGACCCGCAGTTCTGAGAGAATGGGGAAGCGAGCGATGCTGAGCAGATACATGTATTACTGTATTAGTGTGCAGCAGCAGCTCTATCATTATACTTGGGGTTCCAACAAAAGACTTCATCTTCGTTCTGTAAAATAACCTACTACCATTCTGACATTTGCTCAAGTGATTCTGTTTCATAAATGACGGTCAGGTATTTTACTGAGATTTAACAGAATTTTGTTTCTCTTAAAGGACTCTGTAATTTTATGGAAAATTTTTAATTAACATCTTTAAAGACTAAGTATCTGCCATCCACTAGAGTGACATTTCAATTTTTTAAAGCAGTTTTACAGGATTAAAGGACATTGAAATAAGTACAGGAGATTGGTGAATATGAATTTGAAAGTAATGAGACGCAAAGTCTATAAAATAATGCATAACATCAGGAGTAAGGGAGTGGAATTTGCAGCAATTTTCCACGCTACAGAGAGAAAATGTCTTTAGTGACAATAACTCTAGAGCAATGAGACATAAATAAGGAATTAAAATACACAAGAAATCTTACACACTATAAAAGAAATCCACTCTTTTCTGAGTCACATTCTTGATTGTTTAGTCAACTGCTTTTATTCAAGACAGTCATATTTTAAAATCATCAATGAACATATGTAAAACACAGTCATAACAATACGACATCAACGTCTTCCCAACCTTATCAGGACACTTGAAAACTATATAAGTATCCTTGAAACAATGGTAACATATAATATTGTATCAGTGGTATTTAACTGGTATCTCAGAACAGCTAATATATTTTCTATAGGTCAAAACTATATCAATATCTGTGCTTTCAAAGATGAAAGGCAAAGAGAAAAAAAAAAAAAAGAAGTATTTCCAAAGAAATTTGATTGACGACATATTTATTGTATACATAAATACGCATGTTTGCTTGTTAGATGGGAATGAGATACAAAATCACATGAGAATATAATGTCTTTTTTAAGTCATTTTCACTTCAACGCAATTCAGCCAAGTTCCATGGGAGCAATAAATAGCAATACTTCATTTGCAAAATATAATATTCATGCTCTGCAAAATTGCAGGAGTCAAACTTCAAACAAACAATATGTAATAATCAGAGACACTTACATGGTATATGTATAAATTTATGTCCAGAATCTTTGTACTATCAGCAAATTCTAAGCCAAGTCACACCAATAAGGGCAGAAGAAGAGAAAAATTTATTTTGTGAGTGCTTTTATGCGTGTCATCTACATCATACACTATCCTACATACAGTGGTGCTTTTGTAAGAAAACTAAAAAGGTGTCAGTTGTAAATTAAATTGACAAATGGAGACTAGAAGTGTATCTGTGACAATATTCACAGCTGATTTGGCTCTGAGACCAAAAAAATGCTGAGTATGAGACAAGGTGGAGCTTGGGAAGTCACAGCTTACATAAAATACAGTACAGAGTCTCGGTCTTGTTCACAGGGGCGAACATGAGAAATGTCAAATTTATTTTTGAGATGCGGTCAGTTGAAAAATTAGATGGTTTGGGATATTTATTTCAACTTGCTTATTTCTATACTTTCATTATTTGCATCAATGGATTTTCTAACACAACTGCTTACACACAACAAAGATGACAATTACAAGCATGAAGAAATGATCAAACGCAAAAATCCGTGTTTACCCCTATGTGACGGGACAGATGAGAGAGTGGAAAGGTGTTTGTGACATTACATAAGGTTAGTGCCAGACCCATGACTTTTTGAATAATGCACATGGTTAGATAGGCTAGGACACTGGGAATACAGGTGTTTCTATGAAATAATTCACAGCTGATCTGGACCTGTGCCTTACTAGAAATATTGGACAAATTAAAGCCTGACGAACAAGTGCAACTCTGTATGTGAAATACACAAGGATGTCAAACTGTTTCCACAAAAAAGTCGGAAAATTTCTTTGTAGGAAAGTCGGCGACAACCAAAAAGTCGGAATTCCGACTAAAGTCGGAAGTTTGACATCCCTGAATACAGAACAGAAAGCAAATGTATGTTGTCAGACTATATGTTTCATCCAGTTAGTGTATGTTATCAAACTATATATTTCATCCAGTTAGTGTTGGACCAATGATTAGCTGACTGATGGATACTGTTACGAGACACTGAGATAAAGGGAGAATGGATGTGTTTTTGAAAGTATCCATAATATGTGGAGTGGGTCTATGGCTTGCACTTGCTAATGATATTTCGACACAGTTTGATTACGTTTTTCCAACTTCCTGCAGATGATTGCGAATGACACAAACAGCTACAGTTACAGTTTTGGTAAGGTTTTCATCCTTCATAAAGTGGTGGTTATCTTGGCGACACAAACTGTGAAATAAACCCGGACCTGGTACGTCAGAGTCTGTGTATGTGTGTGTAAAATATAGAATGGAGAGAGGGCATAAATTTGTAAGAGCATATCAAGCAGGCCCATGATTTGCTGAATGACCAAAAATTTTAACAAACTGGGCAATAGAGGTGTGTGTGAAAATGGACCCAAAGCTGATGGTGTAGGGCGTAACTTGCTGAATGATGAAGAAAGTGTTGGTGGTTGTCTTCTCTTTTGCATATTTAGCGGTACTGCTGTGGGTATCCTGGGTAAGGATAGCCGCCCTGTGGGGGCTGTTGTGGTGGGTACGGAGGGTGACCGGGATACGGCTGTTGGCCATAGGGCTGGCCTTGCTGAGGGTAGGGCGGAGCCTGACCAGGCTGTGGATAACCAGCTTGTGGGGGCTGATAACCCATATATGGGTTGTACGGATTGTATCCAGATGGCATCTGTGGGGTTGGATAACCTTGGCCCGGATGGGATGGATATGGAGCCTGCCAGCTGGCTCCTTGGTATCCACCTGGCTGACCTGTGAAATGATGAGAGAAGAGAAATACTCATTAGAATAGAGAACTGCTTGCCACAACAAGGACAGTGATGTATTGTCTGTCTTATTTTTTCAAATCATCTTCCTACTGTATTGTCTGTCTTATTTTTTCAAGTCATCTTCCTACTGTATTGTCTGTCCTATTTTTTCAAGTTATCTTCAAACTGTATTGTCTGTCTTACTTTTTCAAGTCATCTTCCTACTGCATTGTCTATCTTATTTTTTCAAGTCATCTTCCCACCTATCATGTAAGGATGGTAATGGAAGAATATTCTCTATGTGAAATTATGACTGTTGTGTAAATATAAAAATGACAAAGTTCCTTTTGTAGTTTGACACATCGAAGAAAGTCTGGCTTTCAAATTTATCAGCAAAGCTGTCTGGAAACATGGTTTGCTTCCTGTATTTCTTGAAATACAGCCGAGTCTGCTTAAATCGAATTTGGCGGGACCATCCCCATGGGTTCGATTTATGAGAGTTCGTCTTCCAGTTTACAAGGGAAACAACTCCCGAATTACCTATGAGCAAGTGTCTATGAGATAAAAGTTGAGGAGGCTGCCGCTTTCTCCA
>JBCAUA010105780.1:0-10142 GCA_038406235.1 Peronia verruculata
CATTATCTACGAGTCCTATCCTCCAGAAAACTACGATGTTGATAGCGTTAGTGACCAGGCCAAACACTGAGGTCAGGTTATAAATAATTGACAAAGCGTTGAACACATGCTGATACACTTCATCGCTCATCACATCTGACTCCATGTCTTGTATTTTCAAAGGTTGTGTTCAATGTTGGGTTATAATAAATTAAACCTATAGCACCGCCAGCACAACCTGAGCAGTGACTTTGATGACGGTGTATATTGACGTCTATTGCTAGGCCTTAAATTAGGCCTCAAAATATAAAAACTCAGAACCATGTCTTTTTGATCAAATAGTTCCAGAATCTCCAAAATTGAGTTTTCATTCTCTTAAAGATCATTTTTGTAGAAGAATTTCACAGAAAAAAAAAGTCATCTGTATAACCAAAAATAAGGTTGAATTAGTCATCAACAACTGCGTTTTAAAATGTGTTGTTAGGTTAAAAGAAACACAGGGATTTGTAAATTATAAAGCAGCATTTTAATACTTTCAAGTAATTTAAAATAATAACTCCCCAAACAGAGACTGTCCAAATTACCACCTCAAGTCTAAGTTGAAGAATGTACATTTTAGACAAATTATATCTCATAGAAATGAAATCATGTCGACTTTTTCACCCCTGGGAAATGACCATATTTTCCTTAAAAATAAATGACAAAGTCAATATTTTCATTTTCACCAATGTGTGAACTGAATGACCCTGTCAGAGTTATACGTAGGTGATATGAAATCATAACGTATTGACTTTTCTTTACTCATGCACCACTGATGAAAGCAGTAAACTGAAGTAGCTTTTTTTAACTTCTAGTTTGTAACAACTTTCTAGGTGTAACAACATGAAACTGACAGTATAAACTACATCAAATTAGGCGGACGTCTTTGACTTGTGTGTTAATGTATTATTATTATTTTTATTATTTTGGCGACAAAATTGCCCCGGTACGTTTTTGCTCAATTCCATCTTTATTGTCAGAGAAGGAGCAGTCATTATTTTCGAGGTTACTTCGTAGAGTTCCATCAACATACAGAATTTATATAACCTGTGAAATCAGGCGCTCGTCAAAGTGAGGCTACGGGAGAAATCAGGATATTTTTCAACAGTGAGTGAATTATTAATGCAAATTTTCTTTTCTCACAAAGAATTTCTATATCAATCTAAAAAACGCATTTGTGAATTACATTTGCCAAAAAAAAAAAAAAAAGAAAAGAAAAAGAAAATTGTGTAAAAGCCCAAAAATTGAAAAAAATATTGACACCAATAACCCCACATACTCAATATTTGACGTCAGTCTGCTTTGTTCGTGTCGCATCCCATAAGTTATGCTCTATAATATTTGTGAAACATAATGATCACCAGAGTTTTGGTTCCAGCTCACCTGCACCAGCTGTTAGAAAGAAAGACCAAGAGCATCCGATAACATTATGAGTACTTGACTGAACTATTGTGTTGGCTACCAACACCTACAAACTATAGATAGTTCTGAGAAGTGATACTCAAAAGAAGACATTCATAAGCAATTTGCAATCTTATCTTACTGATAATGTGATAAGACATGTTTCCTTCCCCCGAAAAGCTGCACAATAGAGGCTAGATAGTCGAAGGTGTACTAAATCATTAGGACCTGTCCCTGTTCTTACTTGTCATCAAAGGCATGATAAGATTTATCGGGAGAATTGTTCAGATTATTTTCCTTAAAGCATTTAGAGTCACTGTACGATAAATATTCTGTATTATGATTATTGTTCCGAGTTTCTTTATTTTATCTGTGTACGTCACTATTGCATTGTCTGGTTAATGCAAACTTTCCACGACTCCTTTGTCGTGCGTATAAAAATAATTTGTAAAAATAAATGCTCAATAACCTTTTAAGTGTTTGTAATCTGACGTAGATCTTGTTAAAGTTATCAACTCAAAAACTTGCAGGATGTGAAAGAATGTTATTGCGTGGATGAAATAAGTATGATAATAAAAGATCTATGATTTTGTTTATAAAAAAAAAAAGTTCACATATGGAAAATGTATATCTTTGAATAACTGTAATTGAATACAACAAGACACTGTTTACTTCACATAACTAATCTACATAAATGTACCAATTTGGGACTTATCTACTTGTACAGTTCTGTTGGTAAAGGAACTGAACAGTGTCTAGCACTAGTCTGATGTCAATAATATTAAAGTGAACAGAAAAACAACAATAGATTTTCATAATCAACTTGAGAGTTTGTTAATTAAAGAGGTCCTGAAGTGATTTTTGAATGGTTGAACTGAGGACTACTTGTTAAGCCTCAAATGGGAGATGGTTGTGCTCAGTCCTGTCACTTCCCTTTACCAGACAAAAGAGAGATTGAACAATCAGTGTAAAGAGGGAAAAATCACTTTTGCGCCCTTTGCTTGAATCACACACCATAAAAAAAAAAAATGCTGTAAACGGAAGTTTTCTTCGTATTACTATAATTTTATAATACTTTTTGGCCTTCAGTTTTTCGAATGACATGAAGTAAGGGGATTTGTTTCCCCTTTACACTGTTTATTAGCTGTTAACTCTTTCAGTAAAGCGTACACCTTAGTTTCCCTAGCAGCCTGTAACCAGATACCCCAAACCACTGCCACCACCGACCACGACCGGGTCGCTGGAGGGCAATAAAATTTTACTCCATCAGGAGGTTGAAAGACGTATGTTTATAGAACGTAACGTGGGGATTTCCCTTTTTACCTGTGCTAGCCTGGACAGAGCACAAATTGGCCAATTTTCACCCACTTTAAGGCATTGTTCTAGCCATTTTTACATAGCCCTTGATATAAAACTGATACCTATGTGTCCAGCATTCCCTTCCAATTACAACAATATAACATTTATTTGTCTAGAACAAGGCTTAGTAATTTATTTCTAGAATTTTATGGGGCCAGTTTTTCAACCCTCTAGCATTGTGAAGAATTCACTTTCAATTAAATGTGAAGCTTACATTAGTTTGTTGCCAGTTACAAAACAAGTTGACATGGACAGTTGAAGATCTAATTGTTCCATGTGTGAAGTCACAATTGCAATACACCAAATACTTTTTAAGTTATCCTCTTTTTAAGTAAAAGATGTATGCCTGTGGAAGTCTAACTTGAAGCAGTTCTTTTAATTCTTTTTTGATGAAATAAAAGCTCTTAAATACCTCTATTTCATTTCAGTCACTGCGTAATTATATCAATATTTTAGATCTCCGTAAGACATATAACAACCCCTCCCCCCCCCCCAAAAAAAAACCCAAAACAAATCAACTGTGGTTTCATAACATGAATAAGAGGGAACATGTATAGTCTCTCTGTATGGGGAAAGAGGGACATCCGAAAAGTGAACCATGGTTATAACAGAATAACATATAATTGTAAGTATGAAAACAGTATGATGCTTTGACGTACTTTTGTACAAATTACGTTTTTTTTTTTCTTTTCTTTTTTTTTTCTTTTGTGACTGTTCTGAATCTACATTAACTCTCTGCATAATCTATAAAACAAATTCCCCCTCAAAATGAGTGGGGAGCACAATGAAGTCCAGGACATTTTCATGTTTTATCGGTGCTTTAGATCCTCTACAAGGAAAGGTAAGTTCTATTATACAAACTGTATAAGGTAACAAGCTAAGACCAGGGCGAGGAGGGAAGGCTTGATCACATAACACCCTTTAGTCTAGTACTCGTCACAAAGCAGACTTAATAGACTTAGACAGTCAAAAGTTATAAGCTCTATAATCAGGAACTTTACTTTAATTGACCTTACCTTAAAAGTAGATGAAATAACATATGAAGGTCATAGTGTAATAAAGTTTTGAATTTTTCAGCAGCGGTAGACGTTTAAATACTTTCAAAACTCTTTGAAATAAGGATAATAAAAAAAAAATTTAAAAAAATAGAACTTTTCTTATGAGAAACTTATACCTCTGTATTGAACATGTAATCACGGGTACTCTTTTTCATAACAAATCTGCTTAAAAAGAAAATTGTATGGAGGTTTTCAAATCATTCCCATAAAAACAAGCTCCAATTTGACTAGCAAGCATGTTTGTTGTTAAAAAAAAAAAAAAAAGAGAAAAGAAAAATGATATTTGAGGAATTACACCAAAAAATTGTCTCAAAACACAATGAAATGATGTAGAGTAAGAGTCATTAGTCATTGCGAGCTCAGTTTTTTGTTGCCCTATCTCCACTTTTAGGGTTTTTGGAGACATGTATAACATGTTAAAGAGGGATAACAAATCTATCATATAACATTGACATTTCACCAGTCACTACATCTAACAAGCAGATTTTCAAAAGCATTTTGTGTTATGTCCATAAATTTCTTAGCAAGCTTATTTATATCGTGTGCTAAGTCCAATTTAACCAATCAAACGAGAAAGAGCGATGGGAAACCGTTGCCCTGCTTTATGATATCTTCAACATTTGATGAAAAGTTTAGTTCTTTCTTGTGCTATCTCCCTAACCAATCATCTTCAAGGATTTTGAGTTTCTCCATCCCTGTTAAGATGGCTGTTAGCTAATTCGGTGGAAGTGAACTGAATTTGAACTGGAATTCGCTTTCGCAAGTACCATTTTATAACTATTATTTAAATTTACAGTTAGTATGAACTACAACTGAGATGAAGCATGTGTTAAGTTTGTAAAACTTTGTTTAGGTAGACTGAAAATTAAGAAGAGAGTACAAGGCCTTCGTCATACATGAACCTGGAGATAGCTTAATAAAGAATTGACTGTTCATTTGCTCTTTGGGCTTAAATACTAAGAACTACTCTGAAAGCTGAGCACAAAAGGAAAGACAAATTGAAATAATTTATTTAGCTGATCAAGTAACTAACTTGTAAGCCATAACATATGACTTCAGTTGATTTAAATTAGGAATTCACACTCCTGTTAGCCCATATAGATCTAGATCTGGCAATAGATGTCTAAATCAATAAATGTCTTTTCTGTCAAGAGCTAGATATTGCTTTATTAAACACAGACATGGTAGTTTAAAATCTTTATAGAACACTGGCTAAGAAAAGTACGTGATTTATATTGTTTGTTTTTAATTATTTAGACCTGACCTACATAATATTTTTTTTTCTATTTAGATCCAAGACTGATATCAACCTGTAAGAAAAACTAATGGAAGACTGTGACCAGCTCATAAAACTTTATATATATTGGAAGCAGAAGCTAAGCACAGTTAGTCATACGTAAAAATATGTGATTCGCAAGATGTATCTGTGGATCGAATATTTTCTGTTCATGGATGAAATGAAACATAATATATTATGTATTTTTCTCTCTATGGAGGAATACACTGTGCAAGCCAGTGAATAATTTTAAGCTTCACTGTCATTGGTCTGCAGTCATTTCTTTACCTTATTTTATTAATATTAATAATCACAAAAAAGGTGAGGAACACAAGAAAGAAATTATGTTCCCACAGGCAGAGTGCATGTAATACTGAAGATGGGAGTTGAAAGTGAGTTCTTTAGATGTACCTTTGTAATTTGAAAGCAGTCCTTTTCCTTGTCTTTGTTCTTTTTTCTTTAGTTGCCAATCATTTTGAGTTATGCAAAATGTCATTTTAATTTGTCATTTCAAATTCTTAAAAATGCCTTTGTATGTACAATTTATAATTTCTGTTATGAAAGCAGTCTTTTTCCTTTACTGAAGTTTGATCTTTATTTGCCAGTCATATTGAATTAAGCATAATGTAATTGTAATTTGTCATTTCAAGTTATGAAAAATGTCTTTGTATGTACAATTTGTTTGTACAATTTAGAACTACTGTTACAAAAGCAATCCTTTTTCTTTTCTAAAACTTGTCATTTTTCTTTTTTCTTTACTTGCCTTTCATTTTGAGTTAAGCACAATGATCATTTTAATTTGTCATTTCAAATTATTATTAAATGCCTTTGTGTCTTACAATTTACAATTTCGTTTATGAAAGCAATCCTTCTTTTCTAAAATTATGTCTTTGTTCTTTTCTCTCTACTTGTCATTTTTTTTTGTTTTGAGGTAAGTATAATGATCATTTCAATATATTATATATATATTTTTTTTAGAAATGCCTCTTTACAATAACTATAATAGAGCAGTTCCTTCCATCATCCAAATTCTGACTTCTGTTTTATTTGTTCTGTGTTTGTAAGTTTGTTCTAATTTGGTCATAACAGAAATGTAGAGAGACCGCATTGAAGTCCTTGGTATTGTTAAATTGATTCATTTCACAAGTATGATGTAAGATGATACTTAAGATGTAAGAAGCTACAAACCTAGATCCACCACAATTACTGCTATAGTGTTGAGGTTTAACGGCACATCAGATATATATATAAATATGACACAATATAGACCACTTCACAGACCATGGAAACTACAATACATGTAGAGATTTACATGGAAATAACCACACAGTGTCTAAGCACACCTTTAATAAGTGAGAATATAGCAGATAATCTTAGATAGGGCTAACATATGATATTTTGGTACAAAACTGGAGATAGCACAAGATAGAACTGACTGTAACTCTCAAAACGTTTGGGAAACTGCTATCTTAAGAGTGATTTTTCCCATTTTTTCATGAATTAAATGAGTGTTTCTGCTTATCAACCGATGAACTTAAAATATTAAGAACATTTACGAGCCCATACAAAAATTTGTTCACTAAAACGACCTTTTAATGTGCAAAAACAGTGACGGAACAAAGAAGGGCCATTTTCTCAAAACGCAGAAAATGGAGATAGGGCAACAAAGAACTGAGCTCGCGATTTTTAATCATAAAATATCTTCACTAAGTAGGCTTTGCTCAGAAGAACTATGGGTATGTTTCAGAGAGAAGCCCTCAAGATTTAAAGTAACACAAATCCGCCCGACATTCCTATCTCTTCATTTGCCAGAGATATATGAAATGAATTATGTTTTCAATCATTCGATTTGCTATACATTGACAAGCTCCGATAATTTATATTTACGTGTCACAGAGAGACCTTGAGGCTTAAACATGACACCAAACTGTTTCGGTAAACTATTGCTACATGTTGAGAGATGAACCCTCACGCTTTAATATGCCCCCCCCCCCCAAAAAAAAAAATGAATTTGTATGTCTTCGTTTGCCAGGGATATGTGTCATCAAATATGCTCATGTTTTCCATCTTGTCGCCCTACAAAGACTACCTCTACAATGATACATTTGATAATAGACTCTCTGCACCAAATTGGATAATCACCGATATACTATAGTTAAGTGACAATCTCAAGTTTTAAAACAGCACCAAACTGGACTTTCTATCTCTTCATTTTCCATTTCATATACGAGATCAAGTATGCTCTACTTTTAACCTTCGCGCCCTATAAAACTATCTCCCGTGTGTACATTGCTACCTTTGATAAAAGAATATCTACACCAACTGGGAGAAGTCGCGATAAACTATAGTTACGCGAGGAGAGAGGAGCCCTTACACTATAAAAGGCACCAAACAGGACTATCGATCTTTTCATTTGCCAGAGATATAATATGCAATCAAATATACCCGTTTTCCACCTTACCGCTCTACAATACTACCTCTTTTCTGTACTTTGATATTTCTGGCAAGTGAATAGATAGAAATTTAAGTTTGGTGCCATTTTAAAATGTGAGGTCTCCTCTCTCTCACAGTGTAACTTAAGCTTATTTTGGATTGTTTTATTTGGTGTAGATGTTCAGCGATCGATTTTATCAATGTACCGAGAGGGTAAAGTTTTGTAGAGAGGGAAGATGTAAAACATGAGCATATTTAATCGCATATATCTCTGGCAAATGAGGAGATAGAAAGTCTAGATTGGTGCAATTTTATGGCGGAACTATATTTTGTCGGCACTTGTGCAATGTGGTGACGTATGTTATCAATGTGCAAAAAGAAAAATAATTTTATACTATAGAGATGGAAATCATGAGTTTTGATCTCATATATTTCTAACAGATGAAAAAATGGAAAGCCCAGTTTTATGCCATTGTAAATCGTTTGGGCTTCTGTCTCACACATTTATAGTTTATCGGGTCTTGTCTCATTTGGTGTAGATATCCGATAATCAAATGTATCAAATGCTAAGAAGGAAAACATGAGTATATTTGATCGGATATATATCTCTTGCAAATGTAGAGACAAAAATTTCAGTTAGTGCCATTTTAAAGGGCGAAGGCTGCTCTGTTACACGAAAATATAGTTTATCGGGGCTTTTCATATTTGGTAAAGATATTCTGTGATTAAGCGTATGACTGCATTGAAGGGAGATATTGTAGAGTTGTTGTAAGATACGGCATATTTGATCTCGTATCTCTAGCAGGTCCTCTGTGAAACATTACTACAGTATTCGCTCGTTTATTGAGAGTTCACTTTTCTAGGCTTCACTGTAAAGCGTTTTCTTTTTTTTTTTCCTCGAGATATAATTATATATTTCTTTATATCACTGCGCACCATTATAAATAAAATATTTTAATTTCCATTACCTTCACCGCCCAAGATCCTACATGACATGTTTTTTGCTTACAGATGGTCAGAGCTCACTAGAATTGGTTGGTAACAGCATGGGGGAGGTTTATAAAGAAGATAGTTTTGTAGAGCGGTAAGATGAAAGATCAGCATATTTAAAAGCACACATCACTGGGAAATTGTCAGATAAAAGTTCAGTTTTGTGTCATTTTAAAGCGTGAAGGATCTTCTGTAACAAATAGCTATAGTTTAACTGAGCCTGTCCCATTTGGTGCAGAAACTCAATGAGAAAATATATCAATGTCTAGAAAGGAAATAGATTTGTAGAAAAAAAAAAAAAAAGCGTATTTGATGTCAACTGGACGCTCTCGTGCAGATACTCTTTGGTGAAATGTATCAGTGTGTAGAAAGGAGTATTGTAAGGAGGTAAAATGAAAAACATAGCATGTTTGATAGCACAAATCTCTAGCAAATGAAGAGATAGAAATTTCAGTTTGGTCTTATTTTAGAGTGTGGACTCTTCTCTCATGCGTAGGTATAGAGCTGTGCAACGCCGCAGTCATGGTCATTACACGGCAGGGCTGGTGGGCAGGAACTATAGATTTCTCGTTGAATTTGAGCTCATAAATGACGATTACGAGAGAACCAAGTAACGCAGCGACATGCAGTTTTCACTGAAACATTTAAAACATATATATAGATTGTCATACTTTTAGAAAAAAAATCGTATGTTATCTGAGGAGGTATTCCTTAAACGCTAAAAGTTGCCAGGATTCCATTCAATGCACAATTTGACATCCTGCTTCAATTTGATTAGTTTTGAAATGATAGTGTCTATGGTGTTTCAGTGTACTATTTTTACTATTAATTTATCACTATAACATTACTTTAAGAGCACATTTCCTTGAACGTTTCATTTTTTCCCTGAACAATATGATGTTAGGAAAGGAAACAAAAAAGCATTGTTGTTGATAAATGATTTATCAAAGTTCAGTCATTGTTTCCTTACTCGGAACTGAACACAATAGCAGCTCCGGTCTGAAAAAAAAAAAAACAAGCAGAAATAAGCTTACATAGCAGAAAAAACAGTGTAGTCTACCATCTGTCCTTCTGTCCATCTATTCATCTGTCTCAGATCTGTGCTAATAATAACTGAAATTATAGCAAAAATAGACGAATAATAATGATAATTACAAATTCGGCAAACTCAGTATTATCACGCACAATAATAAAACAAACAAACAAACAAAAACAAAAAAGCGCCAGAAATACGGAAAGCCAAACTATATCCTCTCATATTCGTCCTTCCTTTCTTTCTTTACTTCTTTTTTTCTGTTTCCTTTCTTTTCTACGCTCTTTCGTTCTTTCTTTCTCTTTTCCCCTGTTTGTGTCTTCCACTATGTTTTTATCTACTACCGTGTAAGAGTATACAGATATATTAGAATCCCTCTTTATTCCAACGAGTGTGGGGATGCACAAGTATTGCAACAGTAATAATAATAAAAACAGCAACTTGATATTTGTAATAATAATGATAATAACCATAAACTCGGTATCTATATTAATAATGTCTAAGAAAATATAGGTAATAAATAGAATTAGGCAAATCGGTTTCAATACTAATACTAATAATAAGAATAATGGAG
>JBCAUA010105791.1:0-10142 GCA_038406235.1 Peronia verruculata
TCAGCCCCCCCCCCCCACCCCACCCCACCCCGAACTCTTCTGCCTATTTCTTATCTGTTTACTTTTCCTTCTTTATTTTTTTCTCTCTTTCATTAGTTATTCATTTCTGTTTTTTTCTCTTTCTTTCTTTGCTGCCCAACTCATTTTCTTTCTTTCTTGTTCTCTTTCTTTTCTTCTTTCTTTCTTACCTTCTTTCTTGCAAGCTCGTTTCTTTTTCTTTCTTTCTTTTCTTTACTTTAATTCTACATGTATTTCATTTCACTTCTGTTCTATAAATTTACTTAACCAGTTTAATGTCTAAATCTGCACTGGTATAAATTATTCATCAACCTGTTCTAATAATTAAAAAATGTCCTGTTTTTATGCAGCTCTATGTACTTATGCTGACTTCTCTCTCTCTCTCTTTCTTTCTCTCTCTCTCTCTCTCAGTTTCTTTCTTGTTCTCTCTCTCTCATTTTCTTTCTTGTGTTTCTTTGTAGCTTCTGCTCTCTTTCTCTCTCTTTCTCTCTGTCACACACACACATACACACACACACAACACACACACACACACGCGCGCGCACGCACGCACACATGTCCAAGGACACACACACACATGCACACACACACACACACGCACGCACGCACACACGTCCAAGGACACACACCACACACACACACATGCACACACTCACACTTTGTGGATTTGTCTTCCCAATGATTAGCATCTTTATCCAGTCTTACTTTATTTAGGGCCACACCAAAACTGGATTACTTCACATACTGGTTCATAATATTGTTCTTAATATTGTTTTTATTACATTGGTGCTGGAGATGGAATGACTCAAGTAGAAATGTAGTGGTAAGGTTAGCTGCGGTGATTATAGTGGTCGTGATGGTGGTGGTGTTTATAGATTTCTATGTTATTTGTTTTTCTTGAATTGTTTTGCCCAGTCTGACAGTTCTATTGTATGCTTCTAAAATGGTGGTGATGATGGTGGTGGTAATGGTGGAAGTAGTTGTGGTGGTGATTGATATGTTAATAAATTATTTCAAAGGAAATATATTGGTTGACGATCAATCAAATTTAGTTTCCCATCAAATTTCCCGTATTTTCTTTTATTTAAAGGAACAAACTGAATACGTATAGCGACATATTATAGTTTATGTAGCATGAGGGACAAAAAAAAAAAGAAAAGGTTCATGTGGAAATTTTTATATTTATATGTTTTTTTGTTTTTGTTTGTTTTTGTTTTTTTTTTACATTTTTCTCACGTAGAAGAGGTTTTCTTACATTTTTTACCAATTATTTTAATTTTTTATTAAACGTATCTGTCTAGAGCCTCGTTATGATCATTTTGAAGTAACGAAATAGCCAGTTCAACAGAGAACACCGCCTTTGAAGTTAACATGTTTATTTTCATTTTGCAAGCTAATGGAATACAACAAAACTGCTGGAACTGTAGGTCTGTTTACATCATGGCAACATTCCAGAATGGTAAGAAACACAAAGTGCAAGATTTTATGGTGAGAGAACTAGCGTGACTGACTACAAGTGAGAAGCACCAGAGCAGCATAACAATGACATGTGTTCAACATTAGCATGTGTATTGTAAGTATTTACAAATAAGTCAATAATTATAATACAGAAATATGATAATCAATTTTTGAAAATGTCATGATGGCAACATTACAGAATAATCAAGAAAAAATGTGGATTTTCTCCTCCTTTACATTGCTTTTTGCATTCTTTGTATCCGACAAAGAGGAAGTAATCTTCTGACGGTCAAAATGGACAGGCAGCACCTTGAACAACATGATACGACCTGTATGCATTCAAAGGTACACGTTTCCCCCTCATAGTAAACAATGCAGTAAAGAATTATAGAGGCCGACAATGGCCAACCATGGAGCAACGTGTTGTCATGACAACACACAAGAGCTTTTTAATGAACAAAAAAACACCCCAGAAAACAGACATTACATTTTCTAAATACAATGTACATTTTAAAAAAATCATTAGATATGAAAATGATAATATTTTTTCATTCGGTTGATGTACCGTTTATGGGATATTGTCTCCACTCACGAAATGATACACCCTTCTACTCTCGTTATTCATCACTTTGTCCTTATTTCCTCGAACAAGGTTTTCATTATCTGGAGTACTAACATCCTATGAAAGCGCCTTATGAGAATGAGTGAAAGCATCTTCTGTGATATTATGGTCAAAGGGACATAACCAATAAATTAAATTTTATGTCAAAAAAAAAAAATAAATAATGAATGAAGTCTGGCCTCGCAGGAAGTCAAAATGGGTGTCGTTTTTTAGACTACACTGAGTTATTATAATCACCGCAAGTCATAAACTTGTTTATGATAAAAAAAAAAAAAAAACGTTTTGGTCCAGCTTGATTGTAGACAAATATATTGTAAACAGGAGAGATAGAGCATGGTTTGTGAGCAAAGGGTGAAATCCGCAGAAAAAAAGTTGAACAGTCTCGAACATAAATTTATTTTGTGATCTGCATTCTGATCTACTTATCATCTTCCGTTAGAGCACTTTTATCTTTTTAAAAAATGTTTTTGCCATTTCTACAGTATATCAAATAGGACCGCCTGCAGCATTTTTAAGTCCCAATTTCGCTGTTTGATTCCAGCAACTTATGACTCATTCTCAAAGGTCACGAGACAAATACATGGAAGAAAGAAAGAAAAAATTTTAAAAAGAAAGGGAGAGAGAACAACCGAAGAAAGAATATAATGTGACGACCATCTTTGCCATCTAGGTTTCGATTTTTCTTTGTCATTGGTAGGTGTTTTTTGCATGGATCAACAAGAAAAGAACAGGAGATTTGAGAGGATGAAGAAAAAAAAAGGGCTAAAGCTTTTTGTCAAAAAGGAACGAAAAGGCTGACAATGCATTCAACAATGTTTATTTACCAGTCTAGCCGGCAATGAAAAAAAAAAAAAAGGTGAGCAACATTTCCAGTGCAAAGAATTATTTAAAAATTTGACACAAAGGGCAAAAAACACATATTCTAGGGGTCCCCGCACTTTGTCAAAATCTCAGTTTAGACATCACTGATACACTCAGCCAGTTTATTAATGGGAAATAACCCGTGCATTCTTAATGAGAGATGGTATTTATTTAGTTATTTCCCGTTGACAGTTGAGCTGCAGCCCTTGTTTATGGGAGTGCATTCTTTAACCCTTCAAGTGTTGCAATATTTACACGTTGTGTCCCATAATTTATTATTAATAGACGAGTAAACCAAGGATGTACAATAAAATACTAAGAGCTCAAAACAATTTCATTTTCCTACATTCTACAGGGCGGGGGGGGGGGGGACGCAGTGCCTCAATGGGTATGACGTCCCCTCATGGAGAAAACAGGCCGGGTTCTGCATCGGGTAGGATTAGAAAGTAGGATTATCTCGGCTTTTTAGAAGTTGCCAACTTTTGCTGAGAAATTTTTGTGGGCAGAAATTTGGAATTTGGAAATTTTGCCCAGACAGCAGCACTCAGCCTACTCTTACATCGATTTTCAACTGTCAAGGGTTCTTTAACGCGCATAACCTACACACGGGACCTCCAAAATATATTCGTCCTTATCTGAGAAGGCTAGACGTCGGGCTTCGCTACCCACAGGAAGCCAGGGGGCTGTGGAGTCAGTGAAAAAATGCGGGTTTCGATCTTCGTGTCCTGTCATCCCTTAATTCAGAACCCGCAAGTCGATTCCGCCCTGTTTTCTCCATGAGCAGACGCCATACCCACTGAGCCACTGCATCCCCCAAGTTTATCTGTGACATGCTGTCTTTCATTTATCACAAGTCTCAAACCATTCGTGAACCATCTTAGTTTTCAGAGTTATACGATACTCATTCTGTGAACATTGCAACATGTGCAAATGTGGAGAAAAAAATCTATGCAGTACAAATACGAAGGCTACGATCAAACACGTGCCATTTTCTCGTTGAATATTTTCAACAGATACAAAAATCTAGCAGTTTGTATGGCGCATAATGTGTAATTCCTTGTAGATCTAGTAAATGTTTACATTACAAAATAAATGTTTTTAATATCGAATGCAAAAATATGCACGCTTTTTTATATCTAGATTTAGATCTAGATCGAGTGTTAGTATGCTAGTCTGGCAAATGGAAGCTTCTCACTGACGTGCAGAGGGAGGTGTCTGATAAATTCTGCAGACGCTAAATTTGACAGCAGCCTTTCTATCTTCAACTTCAATAAGACTTTACCAAGACAGAGTGCTGATTTTTTTTTCTCTCTACGTAGTCTTTAAAAAAATACCATGAGATTTATAGCAAATTTGTGGCAAGTGACCTAATTGTGGAAATTTGTCTCTGGGACTGTTTTTCTTGTCAATTTCCTAAATGACCTATGACTGGAAACACATGTATGTATCAGTTTTATCATTAATTGTGAAGCAGCTCTCTGGCGGATACTGGTATGGAGACGCTTATGAACAGAAATAGAAAGGAATGAAACATCCAATCTCAGATGTTTCATGAATCTTTCAGGGATTCTCTTGGAATTGAAATTGTTGTACATCAGACTGTTATCAAACTTTACAATAAAAATGACTTAACGGCTAATTCTGCGAGAAGTGTGGTCAGCAAGAGATTTTTTTCTCTTATTTAACTTACATTTTATTGTTCTATTTTGGGGGATATTTGCATGCAATTTTTGAAGTTTCAAATGCAATTTTTTTCATTTTGAAATGCAATTTTCCACAGGGCCAGGCCAATGTTGATGGTGTGGTCACTGTGTGCTGGGATGAGGAGGGGGGAAGATATGATAAAAAAGGAAATATTCGACTTCAACTTATTGTAACTCATCCTTTTCTTCGTGCTTTGTCCTGATCTCTTTCTCATGTACAAAACAAACCAACATGGCAGTCGGAATTATCACAAACATAATTTTATTACCATGAAGTTTTCTTGAGAAGCACAATTTGAATAATTCTTCATAACTGTACCAATAAACTATCAAATCACAAATACAGTGCATTGGCGGGCAACATGAAAAATTAGGGTGGACAATTATACAAGTATTAAGTTTAAGATTTTTTGTAAAATGAAATACATGTATTTTAGACATAATCTTTAAACAAACTGCAAATTTTAGTTTTGCAATCGTGATGTACTTTTTTTTTTTTGCAGAAGAGGAGACATATATATAACCATAGAGTTAAAGGTGACATCCCATGAAAAGAACTGTCTTGCTATGAACTTTTTGTATCCTGGCGTTCACGTTTTCAAATTTCAAAATAAATCCTGAGATATCGTGATTAAAAAAAACAAAGGTTGATCTTCTGAACATAGTCCTATTTGATTGGGTTCATTCTGGTGGACAGTGTCACATGCTGTTAATCTAGTTCAGTTTTAGTTGTGCATTTAGGTCTTTCAGCCCATGTCGGGTTCTGCCTTAGCTGACTAATCACGCTGCGCTGTTAGCCAAAGTTGCCAAGTGTTGAGTAGCAGATTTACCTTTCTGCACTGCATGTCTTGAGGATCAAGGATACAAAAAAATCTGGCTGAAATATTGAAACTGGACTGAAAACCTTTGTTGCCAGTACTGCTCTGTTAGTTCATGTTGCTTGCCTTTCCTCATAATAAGACTGAGAGCCAGGGTTGAAAAAGAAAGAAAAGTTTATGTACACCTCTGTTGAAACTCTTGAAATGTTAAAAAAGCTGTCAGAAGGAAAAAACAAAAACAAAACAAAACAAAAAACACTTAAAAATCTTTATCTCACTAAAAATATAAAGTCAAGGAATATCCCCTGATGGAAATAAGTGTGAAACTGCATGCAGGTATCAAAATTTTATGAGATGCACTTGACTGAAAATAAAAAACATTTTATCATCTAATGGATTTCATCATCTGGTTTCCCATTGCAGTTGCCAAAGTTGTGCTCTGAGAAAAATAGATTTCTTGAACATCACAAACAAATAAGCAAACAAAAACAACAATAACAATATAATATAAACAAATCTTTCACAAATAAATCGAATATAAATGGATTTGTAATGACAAAGAACATCAAGACAAATTAGTAAAGAGTATCTGTCTTGAGAGACATTTTTATATGAATCCCCATGGATGGAATATTAATTGCATTGATAACGCACTGCTCTGCATGGCTCACACGTTTTCACAGAATTGTAAGGTTATATTTACAAATGCGAAAGTCATAAATTCAACAAATATCTGACACAAAGAGTCATCAAACAAAATCTCAGAAATTTTATCTCAAATTGCCTTCATTTATCCACAAGACTAATGTGCATTGGTCAGAATCAGAGAGCGACATTGTCATAACAAAATATTGTATGTTAAATTATTCTACAAATAAAGTTTAGGCTGGAGGTCTGGTAACTTAGAATGCCACTTGATCACACTCATATAACAACTGCAGAAGCCATTTTTTTGTTACACTGAGTTCAGACAATAGCCGAATACTTTAAGTCATTTGCAAAATTATGGTCAAAACATTGTTTCCAATGTTGACGTTGACATAAGTTAGCACAGCATGAATCAAAGCCAATGTAACTTTAAAGTTTTCTATATTTCTCTCAAAATGGCCAAAAAATGACTAAGGCAATTATTTTATGAATCTAATGACTAAAAGTACATAATTAATTAATATGTTAAAAATCGAGCATGAATCAACTTACCGTCTTAACCCTCATGTTTTTTTCATTGTTGAACAGAAAGCAGATGATTGGATATGCCATATAATATTATTGAAAATGAGTCTTTGTTGTTGGTTGTTGGGCTGAGTCAAAGTCTGATATGGAGTTAAAGTTTAAAAAGGTAAAAAAAGTTGTGTGAGTAATACTATAAAACAGCGCAGTTCAACTTAATATTTGTGACTCCTCCACAAAAATGATAGAAGTCAAACTAATGCCATGTTTGCCAAAATATAACTGATATCTCCTGTCTTTAATGAGCATGAGAGTTATCATATAATGTTCTTAAAGGAGAATTGTGCAATCAGAATTGTGGATTAACTCAACAAAATGATAATGGCCTAACACATAATAACAGAACTTATTGAATGAAGTGCTTTAAATAAATTTTTCTTTTCAATATCTCAAAAGTGTTAAAAATTAGTCAAGCTTTTATTGGGTAGAACTGTTCATACAATGATTTGCCTATAGTATTGCTCTATCTCACAAGTGAGGAAAGTCCGATGTTATTTAATTCTAGCTCTGATAGAAATGTATCGGAACTAAACCCGGCAGTTTCTCATTTCATTTATCCGCAACTAATGTGCATTGGTCAGAATCAAAGAGCGACATTGTCACAAATAACAAAATATGTTAAATTATTCTACAAATAAGGTTTAGGCTGGAGGCCTGATAACTTAGAATGCCACTTACCCTCCCAGGAATTTTAGTTTTAAAATACCCTCACTTCCAAGATGTACAGGTTTTGCCAAGACTCATTTTTAGCACATCTTCACTGGAATCAGTAGATCCATTTTTCCCTTGGATCTCACACTATTTATTTTTTTTCTCTGCAAGCTGAATAATGGTGATTCAAACTATTGCAGTGAGCTTTAGGTAAAGTATTTTGTTCACACCACAATGATTAAAAAATCCATAGATGCAAATTTCACTGAATCGATGATTCTCACATTAATCTAATAATACTGATATTATATTATATTATAAAAACCATGCAAGCTATTAATACAACTCTGGATGAGGTGAATGAAGATATTATCATATTTCTTTGCAACATGCCTGTGAGCACTCACGAACGACTCATGCTGTCACTGTATAAGAACAAGACAAGGACCCTCCACTAATGCTGTTAATACTCATACACTGGAGAGTGCACTGATGACATCACGTATGTTGAATAATGTGCCATGTCCATGAGGACAACAAACCTTGTTAACATTAACAGTTAATATCATTTTACAAAGTAGAAAAAGACTGTCTAACCGGCAACTAACTAAACAATTTTGAAAAAATATTGAAAAAAGCAAATAACACTTATAAATAACTTCTTCTTGATGTTGAATTGAAGGTAAGCCAAGTTTTCAGACCAACTTGGTCCTGTTCAGTTATATCATTATTATCATGTTACCACATGTTCATTATTTCAGACTAATTGAAACTTATACTTTCATTACCTGACGATAGCAAGGCTTTAATGTGATAATGTGGAAAATGGATGTTGCATAGTTACTCTTCCAGAATCTTCTTTAATACCGTACCTGAATAGACTTGGGTAAAAATGTCCCGTACTGACTTGGCTCTTTTAAAGTTTACTCTCATATCATCAGTTTTGTTTATAACATAGCATTAGTCAGGCCTACGATTAAACTGTTTGTGCCATCTACTTTTTGTTTAATGATCATCCTGGCTTGTTGACTGGAACACATTCAGAGGTGGACATCATTTATCGCCAGTTTCGGTTATGACGTTAAGATTTCATTTCCAATGCAATAGCTGTTCACCTCGAACAGTAAAATTATCTGAGATCACACAGCTCTTACAAAATTTCTATCACTGGTGTGTTTCTGTAGTGACGTTGTTTCTTTATAATCAATATTGTTAGTCATGGCATGGCTTATCACAGTCAAATATTTCATTGTCCTTCACCAGTTATGGCATAAATATTACCATATATTTATTTAAAAGTGGACATTAGCAGCTGACTGCTTTTAATATAATCATAATAAGAACTGAAATTGTGCAAAATACAAAGTTTCTAAAATTAATCGATTGAGCTTCAAGTATAAATAAAAATGTATTCAGGAAGGGTTTAATCACAGGAATAGCAATCGAAAAAGCAAAAGTTGCTGACTTAGCAGAGTAAGTTCACTGACTGAAGGTAAAGATACATTATTTTGCTCTCCAGTTCAAAAGATTAGAGATTAGAGGTACAAAAAGTTAACTTCCATTACTATCTATAAAATCCTGCACAATGAGATCATTTTCTTCACAAGGTATGAGTGGTTTCAGTAGATTTTGAAAAAAATATTTTTGATGTGTTCTCATAGCTCAAGCATGTACCCATACTTTTTGCATTCTGCAAAGATCATTTTATGTTACCTTTCTTTAATAATTTTAAGTCAAAATCCCTGAGAAGCAAAAATAAACAAAACATCAAAAATGTCTATAAGTAACACCTGGTGAAGATAAAGGTGAAACAGCTGTTAATATTGTCCATCTTTTTCCTTTGTACTAATTTTGCCAACATGAATATCATTTTGAATACCATGACCTTTCAGGTTGTTAATCAAGGCAAATTATTTTAATGCTGAGTTAAAAGAAAGCCATTATTTGCATCATTTATAATAAACAGACATACATAAAGATAACATATGAACCCATATCAATATAAATATACAAAAAGATGAGAACATGAACTGATATCAGTTAGTCTTAACATCATGGAGTGATATCATTTGAGCTAAAGTTTCTTTCAGTGTTTCCATAAACTGCTGCGAGCTGGTCCCTGGGCAGGAGTGACGTGAGGAGACATGGAAAAAGATTCGCAGATCACCTGGAACCATGTAGGACACACCATAACCGTCCTCGGCTACAGGTCCAAAACCTCCGCCTGGGCATAGCTGGTTGTGAAATTTGGGGTCGCTGCATCCAGGGGACCAAGGGATCTGTGTGACAGGATGGATGACCCGTGATTAGATTAAGATGATAAAATATTTTATGGAGCACGTTACCGCAGTTGCTGCCATTAAGAGGTTATATGTTGTGCCCAAGGCAAATCATTCAGAAGTTGCTCCGGATGATTTCAAGCTACCACTGTTTCCAACTATTTTCCGACTCAGGTACTAATTTATTTCTTTTTATTTTTCACAGAATTAAAATTTTATCTTTTTTAACCTGGAAAGAAAATACCAATTTTGGTGCAAACTTTGGTACTTGAGTAGGAAAAGAGTTGAAATGGCCATAACTCAAAACCGCCCAGCACGACTTCCGACATTTGCCCTGGGCGCAAGATATAATGTGTCACAGCCAAGAAAATTAGCTGTATGTTAATTGCCAACTAACTTGAGTTGAAACTACCATTTAAAACTTCAAAGGGGTAGTGCAACATCAATTCGCTGTGTCAAGTTTCTTTGTGTTTTTGCCTCAGATGAAATGTTACAGTTATTG
>JBCAUA010105812.1:0-10142 GCA_038406235.1 Peronia verruculata
GGGAACCCCTTTCCCCCCCCCCCCCCCCCCCCCCCCCCAACGTCTGTAGACTGAGCCGAATGATAATAACATGGTAACTTTTTCCCTTTTTCCCTTTTTTTTTTTTTGTGTTGAGTGTTGAATGTGAATGATAGGGCATATTTGGTAGGTTTACTGAAGATCCGTTTTTTCAGTTGACAAATTCTGCATATGATAATATTAAGAAAATACTCCTAAAAAAAAAAAAAAAAACTTTCTTCATACTTTTTTTTTTTAATTTCAAATCCGTTGCTGTATTAAAATGGGAATTGAACTTGGTCAGAAAAGTTGTCTTTCAATTTTGTTTACAGCTTTTGCTTTGCTTAGTTTTGGCTCGTTCTGTTTGGTCCGTTTGTTTGTTACGGCTAAGCAATAAATAAGGAAAACAGCCTCACTGCCAGCTGTGTAAGTGGCTCCAGCTAGAGTTCTGGCCTAATTTGCTGGTATGGAAAAGTCAGACTGCTAGCTGTGGCCTGAGGACATACAACAGAGTAGAAGAGTTTCTCTGGCAATTTTTCTTTTTCTCTGTAATGTGAAGTGATTTCTGGTAAATACTGGCATTTTTGGGGGATATACTTTTTTTTTTTTTTTTAAATAATAAAAGTAATAACGGAGAGCATTTATATACCGCTCATTTCATGCATTACGTAAAAGCTGTAAGCGCTTTATAATCCATCAATACCGAGACACGTCCAATAGCGACAGTCACTGACATTCTCAGTGCCCTAGGAAGCATACAAGATGGCTGCCCCCATAGGCGCTCTATCTTAGTTCACTATTCACATGGTAAATCCATCGGGAATTTGATTTGCCCCATTGCTATTTTTTTTTTTTTACACCCTACCATTATTCATCAATTGACTTGCAGATATTGTTCTGGAAGTAAATATTGTTCAGTTGTTTCGATCGTTACTCAGTAATCGGGGTGGAATGTCCCTCTGAGTCTGTTTTTCGTGGTAAGTTTTTGTACAATTTTTCTTTTATTTCCGAAAAATCTGGTAACAGTTTGGTGGACGCACCTTATTAGAATATTTTGAATGTTTACACATGCTTATAGCTTAGGATTCACCTATTTATGTATTTCACAGATGTCGGTAAAATCTGTTGCTAAAATCATTTTTAAAGATATTCCTCTGGTGCTGTACACAGGAGTAACCTTGCAGATTGAAATTGAGAAAGAAACCATGAATAATATGAATTGTTTTGACGACCAAACATTTACAATGGAAATGTACACGCCCAGTTATGTGAAAGGGGAGCGCTGTTTATTCCGTAAGGAGCAAGGGCATTTCTACTTACTACGTAACCTGATAGATTTCTCCCGAAAGGAATGGAGATACAGCAAGTCTTCGATCTTTGGTACATGCCAACCTTTGCTGATAAAATGGTCTCAACCGAATAGATTCTTTCTGAATCTGCGTGCGACGAGAAGTTTGGCTACACATGTAATAGCTAAGATATCATTGTGAGCAGTGACCCCACAATGGCGGGTTTTCTCAATGACACAGTTTGCCCGTCAGCTAAATGATTTCTCTTTGTCAAGAACATGATATAGAATTATGTCCACCAGAATGATAAGATCCGGATCCTTATTTCATCCACTCTTGATAAACTCAAGACTCTGTGCTCATGGGTTTTGTTCCGCTTTGATAATACGCAAAAATTACATGAGAGATCCCTTTGATACTTTGGCTCACTACAAAGGAAGCTCGCGGGACTAGTGTGTTGTGTTACACTGCCATAACCAAAACGTGGAGAGAAAAACTTGTCACTCTAGGGATACAATTTTTCCCTGTTATTGAACCATACTAATTGCAGGTTGGAAATCATTCTTGACAGTTTAAATGCTAATTTGTTCCCAAACAAGCTCTTCAGTCAGAAATCGTAAGACACACAATAAGACACACAGTTACAATAAATAAATAAATAAATAAATATTAATAATAATAATATCATGTGAAATAACTATACAAACAACACTAGCAACAACAACAAAAATTCTCCAACAACTACAACTGTCATCAGCATTACTATTATTAATAATAACAACATTAGGAAAGATAACAGTAAAAATAATAATGATAATACAGGAAATATAGCAATTAAAATGCCGAAAACCATTTTTTTTGTAATTGAGAATCTGGTTTTCATCAGCTTGCGCGGCAACCACCCAATGGGCGTGTGAAGCTTCTGTTGTTAGGTGGGGCCAGGATGAGATCATGAGGGAACAGACAACCATTATCTTGGAGTCTAGAATTACTCCTGGGAATGTTTTGGCAGGAGTATTAGTAGGATTCCAGTGGAAAGGAAATTCAAGAGATCTTTAATTTCAAGCTTTGTTGCCTTGCTGCGGTTATTATCGAATAATGAAGACAGCGAAACGCAAGTACAGGAAGGCTTTTACTTTAACCGTTATTTCGGGTCGTCCTATGTTTGTAGCAGAGTTTTTTGGCTAATGAAACTTATTGGATGATGCTTCTCCCTCTCCGCCCCCCCCTCCCCCATTTTCCTTTCAGTTTGTTCTCTGTGCACAACACTTTCATTTTTTGCATGTCTCCCCCCCCCCCCTCCCGTGCCCCACCTTATGTTTCATTCTTTTTTACGCTGCATAACTGCTTCAGTTTTACGTGTTAAGCACTTTGTGTTAGAACACTGAGCCCGAAGCACTTCCCTACGTTTTCGAGAAAAGAAAATTGGCATCTCTACTGTGTAGAAGAAAAAGATGTTTATTAGAAAAAGGAGCCGTGGGGTGGGAATATCATAAAGGGTCAAATTTCTCTACAGGAATGTTTTGGCCACTAATGACAGTGAAACTTTTGTGAAACAAAAACTTGGCATAGTTTGATTAAGCCAAATAGTACAAGGAAGTGGAACATCATTAAGGCTCTGTATGGTGTCCAGAAATGTTCCAGCGGATGGAAAAAAGAAGAATTATTTTCGTAAGAGCAAAGGGAATTGGGGGTTATCCTTAAGGATCAAATCTTCTTCCAAGAATCCTTTGGCATGAGTGGTCATCAAAATTTCTGTTAACTATATATATATATATATATATATATATACGAGTATATTTTTATGCCTCAAAGTCTTTGATACGTTGCTTTTACGCAGTCTGAAACAGCGGCCGCACTATACCTTCCTACATAGCAAGGTATTAAAAGTAGCAAGGAAATTAAAACATTTTGTCAATATTTCTTGGAATGAACAATTCAAAAACTATATTAGACGATAATGTAGAACGTGGTACATTTTGCAGTCGACTCTGAACTGGAATGGGTATTTGTCTTATCTACACCACTGGGACCCAAAACCTTCATTTTGTAGACCAGGGATTCCATCCGGTGGGTCGTGACCCCACTGGAGCTAGCATAGGCTTGGCAGGGGGGGGGGGGGGAGGGGAGGGGGGTCGCATAGCCTTGCTAGAAGTGACTTGGGATAAAATAACTTCCAATTCATCAGTTACATTTTTTTTTATGCTTTTACATTAAAAAAAAAAAAAAGATTATGTTTGCTAACATATAACTACAGAGTTCTTGAATGAATGTTTTGTTAGATGTTTCTTTCCCTCTTCTTCACGGAGAATAAACTGTAAATCAAGCTGCTGGTAGTAAGGAGTCACGTAGGTTTCAAACTTTTGTGTGTGGGATGGAGAGTGCAAAAACTTTGAAAACCACTGCGGTAGACAGACCTGGACATTGGTACAAAGACGACAGCAACTCTGTGAATACCGTAACCTCTGGAAACACAGGAGTCACGTAACCTCTAAAAGATCTTACGTAACCAACGGGTCGACACGAACAAGAAATGGGAGAAAGTTAGGCAGGCAGCCCAGATCTATTTCCATTCGTAATAACATGTGGGTGAATAATTACGTCCCCTTTGTTGCCATGGTTACCATGAGAAGCTCCCACTGCTGTTTGCTCTCCTAATGAGATGGAAAAAGGAATTAGATGTGACGTAAAATAGTGCGGGTAAAACAGAATACAGTTGGTAATTCCATCAGAAAAGGGTTTGCACTCAATAATGTAATTACAAGGATGAATCTGTATACTCATCGAATAAACAATGAGTACGATGGGGGCAGAATGTTCTTTTTAAATTGAGAGGGTGTGTGTGTGTGGAGGCGGGAGGGGGAGGGGATATGTGCAGAATTCTAAATTTCAAAGCTTGAATATGTATGTATGTATGTATCTATGTATGTATGTATCTATCTATGTATCTATGTATGTATATATGTATGTATGTATGTATGTGTGTGTGTATGTATGTATGTATGTATGTATGTATGTATGTATGTATGTATGTACGTATGTATGCATATATTGTGTATGTGTGTGTGTGTTTGTGCGTGTGTATGTATGTATGCTTGTCTGTTTATTCTATTCTCATTGGATCTTGCCTCGCTTGCTCTCAATGCTCTCCATTTCTTCCTCTCTGCGCCCCTCAGTTCTCCTTTATCCATCGTCTCTTTTCAACAGTTATGCTGACAACAGGAAGAAAACAATTAGGTTTACCACACACACACACACACACACACACACACACACACGCGCGCGCGCGCGCGCGCGCACACAAGCACGCGCGCGTGCGCGCGCACCTCGCGGTCCTTTATGAATAAACAGTCTTAGTGCTTGCAACAACCTGATATATAAACGTACTCATATTCTCGAGTTGCTGATTAGCTGCGTCCATAATTCCCTTCCGCGTTGGCACTAATCAGAGTCCATAATTCACTTCCGCGTTGGCACTACGTGTTACATCCGCTGTAAAACCCATGTCCATGTCGTGTGAGAAAAATGTCGGAAACATCGAGACAAATACTTTCAGTAGGTAATCAGATCACTGATTAAGTCCGGAAAACAGCGCAAGTTCAAAATAAATATGTATAGTAATAATAAAATGAAAAGGAAAATAATCAGCAGTACCAATTTTTTTTTTTTTCTAAGCTTACTTAGCTTTGTCGGATAATCCGCTATAAACACTATAACAATCCAAATTATTTTTATGAGGCGAAGCTGTAGTGTTCTCGCCCAGGGCGCAAGCCAGAGCAGAGTGATAACTGTGGTCCAACAGTTTTAACGTAAGTAGCAGGATGTCCCTTTCTACGGTGGTGGTAGATTCAAAGGTGCGGTGGAAGCCGGTATATCAGTTAGTATTGAAATTGCGGGATTAAACTCACGATCTTTGTGAGCCAAAATGCAGAGAGAGAGAGAGAGAGAGGCCGTGAGAGTAACTAGGCGTACATTGACAACAACGCCATTTTTTAGAGAAACCAATGCGGTTTTTCTTTTTAAAGAATGGAAGGCTGCAATGTGTTGACATGGAACAGTGTGCAAACTTACATTTCGATAGGTTGGAAAATGATCTGTGATGTAAAATCAACACTTCAACAAACGGTGTTGTCTCCACAATGTCAGAAAAGGCAGCCAAAGTTAATTCAGTGTCAATCTGGTACTGAAGTTAGATGACAATCATAATTAAGGTAACTTTTCTTTGTTTTTTGAGGGAATTCCCTTCTTAAGTAGTAAGACATTGTGTACTTTATAAAGTCACACCTTCATGTATACGAAAATCATTCATAGCACCAGTGACAAGACCAACTCAATGAACACTTATTCAGCTTGATGACAGAAATACATTTCTGTACCGCTCACGAGTATTTCCTCGATACAGCAAACACCCAGTTCTTCAAGAATATTCATTATACAATAAGAGCATCCCCAAAGCTCTCCGTCTAAAGCAACAAGGCAATTGATTTGCACATCTCTGTTCCCCACTGGTGGAAAACACAGCAGTGCATGCAGTATGCAGGGATTCATCCACTGATAAAGCCATCAATCATGAATGGTTTTCAGTTTACGCCTATCTCTCTCTCAGCGACATTCAGATCCACGGAGAGAAGGCAACACAGCATGAAGTTAAAAGCTAAATTAAAACTGACATCAGCTGCTTTTAAAAAAAAATCTGTATGAGAGGAATGTTATAATATGTAAGTAAATTCCAGGTTCACATGCCCTAGATATGTCAGTAAAATGCACTGGCATTTGCCGTAAATATCTTATTAAGATGCAATTTAAAAAACAAAAATCTAACCAAAGACAATGTTAAATGCACGTAATTACAATGGTGAATCGCACTGACCAATCCTATTCCTTCCTCTTGCCAGACAAAAAGGTATTAACAAGCGGTGTGAAGAGAGGAAAATGTCACTTTTGAGCCCTTTTATAGAAACAGGCGTCATAGAAAAAAGGTTTTAAGAAATATATGTTTTCTTCGTATTATATATTTTTTCTCAGTTTTTTTTTTTTTTTTAGCTCGTCAGTCTTTCGAAAGACAAGAAATAAAGTGATCTGTATTTCTTCTAAAAACTGCCTATTCAACACCTCTCCGGTTCTAACAAAGGGAAGTAATAGGGCTGGACACAACGATCTCCCATTGAACAACAAAGTGGAAAGCAACGACTGTGTCGATGAACACCAAGAACTGTGAACGATCTGAAAGTAAAATCAATGGGACTGTCACATAATGCAAAGAAATTGTATTTTAAAAAAGCAGAATCGCAGATAATAAAAATAAATGCCTTAGTGAATGGCTATAGGCCGTTCACTTATGACGTTTCGCTTCCGCGTCCGCCCACCATTCTGTTGTTTACATTTCAAACACGGAAGTAAATCACCTATGACGTTTCGCTTTCTCGTCCGCCCCACTGTCTATTGTTTACATTTCAAACACGGAAGTAAATCATTTATTACGTTTCGCTTCTGCGTCCGCCCACCAAAAATTCGCATCCAAACACGGAAGTAAACACGAACGTGGAAAGAATCTGTAGGCTCAGTGTATACAATCACGATCTGCTAAACATTGCTCACAAGGCACATATGTGTACTCAACACAATAATATATTTAACCATGATCCGTTACAGAGAGAGAGAGAGAGAGAGAGAAAGAGAGAGAGAGAAGAGAGAAAAGAGAGAGAGAGAGAGAATACTATATATTACTTTGTAGTGCTAGGTGATTCACACCATTCATAATAATCAAGGCGACATAACAGCATAGTTTCAAAGTAAGGAAAACACGAAGTTTAGTGGTGTCACCTCAGAGATAAATCTTGAAAGACCACACCCAGAGAATACATAAGATCGACAACATTCTATTACAAACCCAACAGGGTTCACCCCCCCCCCCCCCCCCCCAAAGTAAATTTCCAACCCGGAAGTGCTGCAAACATGCAGGATTGGCAGTCTCTCGAGTAGGCAAGGTAAGAACATGATATCAAATGCTTTTAACATTAGACTTTGGCTTAAGTCATTTGACACATAAAGCTAGGTAGGAATGGGCTAATTAAATGCTTATGTTGTTAGCTGGGACTGTCACTTTCATCTTTTGGGTGTCAGTCTTACACTCCAAAATAGGATCTGGGTCCAACTAGATGCCCAGTCTCTCAGCACGTCGACAAAAGTCAATAAGGTCATGTTTCTTGAAACCAGTTATGTCTCACTCATATAGATAGAGTGTAGTAAAGATATATATCTTGTAGCTCTTAAACAAGATTCGATCTTGAAGTCCATGTCACGATGGAATACAATAATTTCATAAAATGCTGATAATGTACCAGCAATCAACTGCATTAACACAATCACAGTAAAGGCTAAGCGCTATTGTTTACAAAATTTTGCCTCATTTCCGGTCTGAGCTGAAGGTTTTTATTTTAGGCCGGAAGTACATCAGACTCTTTCCTAGGTAATTATTAACGCTATCCACTACTATTATCGTTTGTCTAGGTTCAGTTGGCTATGCCTGTCATTCATAGAGAAGTTTGTTCATCATAAATTTCCTACCCACCGCGATACGGTCACACCTAGAAGTGTGACAAACTTTCGTGGGTCGATGGAATTTTCCCAAAATTTTGCGGAACTCTAAAAGTTAAAAGTAAAAGTACCATCCCTTGACACCCCAAGAGGGGAAATTATCTTGGCCATTTCAGACCGCCTCACCGCAGTGCAGCGCCACTGTACTTCCCCTGATATACATCAGGTGCCCGTTTCACAGATGGATGGGCTGAGGAAAATTGTGTGTTAAGTATCTTTCCTAAGGATACAACGTGCTACCGTTCCGATTCGAACCACCGACCTCTGCTTCCAAAGGCCGCAGCACAAACCACTGAGCTAACACGCCACACTCACACGCCTTGTTCTCACGAGCATTTTTGTTTTTGTTTTTTATTTCATTTGATTATCTTTTTGAAATTAAAATCTAAATCTTTGGAAGGGTGTCTCAAAATTATCTGAGTTATAGTCGTGGCAGTCAAAGAGTTTATAGACCACATCCTTTTTCTCTTCTATATTTGAAAATTATCTTTTATTCATGGACGATAGCTTTTATTTTCTCCCTTTTTGTAAGTGTTCATCTTCTTCATGCATAATTTGGCAATCTTTGAAGTGTTGCTCCAACTACTATTTCAATATGCTATTTGTGTTCCATAGTTTGTATGGCTACGTTTTCGCAGTGATTTCCACCCGCCGCCCCCCGCATGGACAAGTGTTATTGTAGCGAAAGTATTTATACTTCTTATTTCAAAACGATTTTTCTTTCTTACATACTCTCATCTAGAGGAAGGCGGACAACAACAACTTAAAAGTAAAACAATAAGGGCTCAAAGCCCATTTTTTACATTTTGGTCTTCTATTTTAAGTTGTTCCCAGGGACATCTGGATGGAGGGCTGCATAGACACACGGAGAGCTGACAATATTCGCCATGGCCCAAGAGGATTACAACAACGGCTGAGATAGTTATATAATTATGCAAAGGACTGAAAATCCTTAAGGAACTTACTATTTGTTGGCCTATTGGTGATAGCTCACCATACCTGAAAGACAAGACAGTGATCGTTGATGATTTTGCTCATATGCCTAGATAAGAGTTCCTTTACATTACAAAGTTCCTTTACATTACGAAGTTCCCTTACATTACAAAGTTCCTTTACATTACGAAGTTCTTTTACATTACGAAGTTCCTCTACATTACGAAGTTCCTCTACATTACAAAGTTCCTTTACATTACGAAACTCTTTACATTACAAAGTTCCTTTACATTACGAAGTTCCCTTACATTACAAAGTTCCTTTACATTACGAAGTTCCTTTACATTACGAAGTTCCTCTACATTACAAAGTTCCTTTACATTACGAAGTTCCTTTACATTACGAAACTCTTTACATTACAAAGTTCCTTTACGTTATGATGTCCCTTTACATTACAAGTTCCTTGCTTTACATTACAAAGTTCCTTTACATTATGAAGTAGGCTATATGTAAAACGGGAAGAAAAAAAAAGGAGAGAGGTGGGATCCTGACGGTTCATGATTTATGTTACGGGTCTGGAGTTTCTTTATACTACGATTCATGACTGTAAACACGGTTTAAAAAAATGAGTAAAAAAAATCACGAAAACAAACAAACAAACAAACAAACAAAAAACTAAACAAAGGAGAGACAAAAAGAGGATCAAATAAAGGATGTTAGCGTACAAGAAAGGATATGACCCTGCCCGTAAATAAATAGTGGCGAGCTTTGGAGGAACAGATATTGAACAAAGGAAAAGGCATAGAAAGCAGAGGATATCCAGATATTTGATAGCTTTGAAATTTTAGCCACACCGGTGTTTCATAAGGCGTTGTCAGAATTTATCGCCTATGTCATCGGCTCAGTCTCGTTACGCAAGCCTTAAGTTACACGTGCAATCTCCCGAATTCTTCGGCATACTGTAAACATCCGCTTACACAGTGATCCTTTGCTTTGGTCCTGTTATTTCTCTAGACAAAGGCCAGCAGTCGTATTTATTTGTTGTTGTTGCTGTTGTTGTTGTTGTTGTTTTTTTCAGTCTAAGAATACACTGTGGATTAATGGAAAGTCCATACTGATCTACTTGTATATTTCTCCTAATGTTTTGTGGATCTGTGTTGGTGTGTTTTAAGATGCATTCTCACAGTCGTATCTGTAAACTCTTATTTCCGCTCCAGCCTTTTCTCTCGCTCTCACTGTTTCCCTATTTACCTATCCTATCCTATCCTATCCTATCCTATCCTATCCTATCCTATCCTATCCTATCCAATCCTATCCTATCCTATC
>JBCAUA010105823.1:0-10141 GCA_038406235.1 Peronia verruculata
AGGCACATTACATTCTAACTACTATTTGTTTGAAATAATAAATGGTCACATACTGAAAATGTTTTGTTTTAAAAAGAGGGGGGGGATGAAAATAGCTTTCCAGGAATCAAATTTTCAATCATTTTTCCAATTTATATTCTTGGTATTTTTTATCATTGTAATTTCCATTCACGATTTTCGTTCTAAAACGCTGTCAGGAACCACTATGCAGTGGAGACAAAAAATTTAATTACAGTAACAATGGGGGGGGGGGACTTGGTAGATGATAGGTGGACCCGGGGCGACGCACTGTTCATTTTTGTTTACCTTCTCGGTTGTCGTAGAGACCTAGAACAGCCCCTCAACGTGCTGGGACCCTCGACCAGCGCAAGTCCACCCTATCTAATGCTAACATGTAGGTCCGACGAGCGGGGTGAAGGTCCGTCGGACCTGCATGTTAGCGTTAGGGTGGACCGTCACGGTTACATCTATCCTTTACTATCTAAAATCTTATGCACACTTTTTGTTTCCCAAGAAGTACCCTCACAACAAGACCTCAATTAGTTGTTTTAGTTCATACAGCGTAATACTCAGAAATAATATTCCTAGCATGATTTCTGTCCATTTCTGTGAAAAGCTATTTTTGCTGAACCTTTTGACTCAAAAAAGTCAACTTTCTAGCATTTCCAGATCAAATGTTATAAAGGTTTTCAGATTAACGTGCTTTGAAAGGAAATGAATAAATGCTAATGACTCAGTTAATGACTTAAACAGTTAGATATAGCAAAATCATTATGCTAAATTACATGTGTTATTGATGTTGTTGTGAATTTTCCTGAGACTGATAAAGATCCAAGGATTTGGATCTAGATACAGGTCTAAGAACCCGCCACTCTAGAGCCCAGTCCATTATAAGATTCCGCTGCGAAATGGATTTTTTTTTTTTCTATGTAATTTACCTCTTTATGAACCGGCTCCCTAATAAAAACCAAGAGAAAAATCCCATCCGAGAGCTTGGTGTTGGGCAGGGCATTTGAGTCACCATGGTGTAATTTCACGTTAGATTCACAAAAAGTCAAATATTTCCTCTGGAACTAGATTCTAGATCACGAACAGCTGCCTTCTTACATTAGTGAGGGATGTCAATCTGTCTCTATGAAAATGCAGGAAAAGTCCCTGGCATACTCTTTAGCAGCACATAAAAATGAAGTATGTTAATGGTAAATAATACTGGATTTGGGGCCAAAAGAGAAATTACTGACAGCCAAAAAGTAGGAAATCCTACTACAGTAGGAAAGTTGACAACCCTGACTAGTCTTTCTAAGATCATGGGCACAATATTTGTCGTTGTCAGTACTCTGATGAGATGATTTTTCTATTAACAATACCATGCAACCACTTAACTGCACGTTGTTGGGTGCGGGGAATTAAGCGCTATGAACTTCGATTTCGATCTTCAAAAAGCTGCCGAACAACTGCCCGCCTATCATCAGAGGTATGAGGATAACTCTTTAGTACTTCCGGTTTCACTGTCACTGTGCAAAATGTGTATCGTAAATTATCATAAAGTTGGAAGTTTGACATCCCTGCAGATTGTCCAGTTGAGAATTTTAAACACTGTAGTCACTCTTTCAAGAATCTGTAGGTAACATAGCAATACCATGTTTTCATTCAACAGTGATACTGTTACATGCAAATTCACTCCATAAGAGATGCAACACGCTGAAATCAGGCGCTCGTCAAATTTTGAGCATCTGGACTTATTTGGTATCACTTTGAAGATTTTTCATTTCCCCTTCTGTGTGTGAAACAATTTTCGTTCTACCTCAAGTAGGAATTAAGATATGACCAATTAAAGACAATGGAAGTGACCTGTTGCTGCAGCTGAATTAGCGAGATAATGCCCGATTACTTTTATTAATCCTTGATTATCCTAATTAGGCCATGGATCTTAATTACAACTTTAGGGCTTTGACTCACTCTATTTCAACAAATTTAACTTTACTTTAGCAGAATGACCGCTTGCAATATGATAACTTTCTCCCAAACTGAGATATAAGAAAAAATCAAACTCATTTGCATTTGAAAATAGCTGCTACAACTAAATAAAGTACTAAATAAACATTCAAAATTTTCATCATCTGCTTGCTTTTCTCTTGCTACGTCAAATAGAATCAAACCTTCAAGTCTCTTGGTCAGTCCATGGACATGCAGCATATTGGCCAGTTTGCTCTGGCAGTATGCATCCATACTGTCATAGTTCTTGTCAAAAAACAGATCATCAAAATGCATCTTTCCTTTGTAATGGCCTACACTAGACACTATGATGATGCGGCTCGGGGCAGAGGCTTTTAGTTTATCCAGAAGAAGATTCGTCAGCAAAAAGTGGCCTGAACAAGGAAAACAATTCAATTAAAAAGGTGAACAATTATGCAACATCTGCCTTCATTCTGAATTTAAGATTTTCATCTGAATTTTATGCGATAGCACAAAAAGTTATCATAATGATATTTTATGTATGACAAAAAACTACAGTCACAACAATATAGGGCATACCACATTGCTGTACTGTATTTATTTATTATTATTTTTCTTTTTTTAGCAGTGTCTCTCTTGCAAGGACATGAATGTGAGAAAAATAACAAACAATTAATGAAACAATCAGTCCCATTCAGACCTCTCAAAATAATGCAAACATACTGAAAAGCAATGGATGTTTAAAAAAGTGCCTTGGATAAAAACAGCAGCAAGTAATATAAAGTCTGAATGACACATAACACGACCATACTGGATGCAAACCAAAATTATAAAAGCTTAACCTCTCAAACTGTGATGAAAGTATAAATCATCTGACTTGCCTATATGATTAACTCCAAGCTGCATCTCCAACCCATCTTGAGTTTGCATTTTTGGGCACATCATTATCCCTGCATTATTGATGAGAATGTCCAAGCGATCTTCACCTGTAAGAACAAAAAACTTAGCTTTTTCAAACCTAACTCCCTTAACACAACAAAATGCATCTGTTACAGAGAGCAAATATATTATGCGACCATGCGAAACTGTGTAAGGATCTGTTAGTGTCAATGAAAAGAAAAATGAGTGTATTTCAATTTTTGGGGAAAAAAATAATTTCATTTTTGACTCTTTGCACCTAGATGTCTAGGTTAACAGAAAAGTGAACTCCTGTAACGTATGGGTCAGGAAAACCCAGTTTTATCATCAAAGTCCTCTTTCACATCTGCCACACTGCATTGGGGTTACGCAAAGAATCTTACATTACTACATCTATTTTGATGCTAGAACGGAAGTGGAAAATATAAGCCATAGATATTCATCTTATGTGCAAATAACAATAAACGTTTCCATTGGACTCCAAGTGTCATGCAAAATTGATTTTCATTATTTTGGCGTAGTTTTCAAATTACATGTAATATTTATACATGTATATTAGTATATAATATTAGCGTATCCATCTCAGTCATACTGAATCATTACGTTAAAGTTATCAAATTTGAAAGTTCAAATCATGACTCATGACTTTTCTACTATTGTTGCCAAAAGAAAAACAATTTTAACAAACGAAAGAAAAAAAAACAACATATCAAACACATCAGCTTTTAAGAAAAAAAAAAGGGGGGGGGGGGGGAATTCTTGACACATACAAACACTTACTGTCATTGAAGTCTTTGGCAAAATCACGCACAGATTTAAGGGAAGCCAAATCAAGCCTTTTGCAGATGACATTTTCATTTCCTGTTTCTCTGATAATCTCATCCTTGGCCTCCTCAGCTCTTTTCATATCACGACAAGCTATAATAACACGGCCCCCTGCAAAAAAAATATAACATTCCCAATTGTAAATGGTTGTTATTTCACTAGAACAGAGAAATTTAGAAAGTTGCAGTTTTCACCAAAATGGAGATATCACTAGCCTACCTCTTCTAGCCAATTCTTTGGCAGTTTCCTTTCCAATTCCACCGTTTGACCCTGTGACAATGACTGTTTTTCCTGGGATCCTCTCAGTTCCATTATACTGTCCTCCTGCAGTGTATTTTCTAAGGAAAAAAAAAAAAGTGAACATCAATATATAATATGCATTCATAAAAGAATGCCATGCTCAGAACCACTGAATGTCAGTGGATGAAGTTTTCAGTGAGAAAATCATCAAAATTCTGATCACTATATTTTTCTTATCAAATGCATGTACCCAACACTATAAATATTTCTATCTTTCTGCATCACTTACAGAAACATTAAATTTTGTGACTCAGATAGTAGACTAGATCCTAATAAGCAAGTATGGCTATTTTGAATGACTGAACTTTTTTTTTTTTTTAAGCCAAGAAATATTGTTTACTTTCTTTTAATAAAATTAGAAACAGCAAAATTTTTTTGTCTATTTTTCAGGTCCATCTTGGATTCTTTTTTTCCTTCCTTCAGGATATAAATTGATTAGTGTTCACACTGGCTTGCTTCTAGACGGGTAAGACACAAACTACCGAAAAAACATAATTAAACCTGAGATTGAGAAGAGCACTTACTGCAACAGAATCAGGCCCAGGCATAAGGCACCGATGAACAGAAAAGAGTTGAATGATGCACATCTAAAATTAGAGAGAAATGAACCATGGAAGACAATCAATCTATACACCACATAAACTACTGGGTAGGTGGGTCCCAATGTATTAACATACCAAAACAGTGACAAAAATAATAAATGTCTAACAATAGAAAGGTGCAATAGAAAAAATATCTGTAATTGTCAGGTAAATATAATATTAACCCTTTACCGGACACAGTCGCCACAAGTTGCCCCAATCAATAGTTTAGTACAGTCACTGCAAGTTGCTGTAAATGTCTCCATCACATTCACATCCCCTTTTTGCCTACAATCATCGGAAATCTCACGCTTTGCATGGTTTAAAACGTAGAGCGTTCATGCTTTCCAGTACTTTTTATTTGATCGAAACTGGTTGAAAATTAACATTTCTGTGATTTTTTAAAGCTCAAACAATATTTTGGTGACATGGATGAACTTTTGTGGCTTTATCTAGAGCAACAGCTCGGCTCTATGATGGGTGCTTTATCTAATTTCCATTTCAGTTTTTTTTTTTTTTTCCAAACATGATCTAAATACCTGATGCAATAAAAATTTACATGCAGTTGCACACACCAGTTTTCTTTTTTTGTATGAAATTTCAGATTTTTCCTTGCTATAGTTTTCTGTGTGTGAGGTTTTTTTTCTTTTTTAAGAATAAATTATGTTTTCCAACAGAGCTATGTCCCTTAAGTGAAATTTTAGAAGGTTCTGCCAGAGAGGGAAGTGTGAGATAAAGGACTAATATTAAATCAATTTCTTTATGTTTCAACAAACATAATTGTTGTCATTCATGTGCTCATTTCATGATTTTTCCCTATAATATATGCTGGTTTGACGAGGGGGCCATCAGGTGTTGAGAATCCCATTTGTCTGGATCAACATTCAGAATACTAAGATGCAAAATGGACAATATCATCCCTTGTGATCCAAAGTAGCTCTCACATTTTACAATATTTGATATCATCACCACTTACCTATAACACTGAAATTCAAGATACTCAAATCTGACACAAGATGGCAGTTAGAATGGGTGCTTAAATATTAAAATTTGTTATGTACTATTTTCATGTGTCACATTTTAATTACATGAACTATAAACTGACTGCTAGTGACATTACAGCAAGAAAAAGAATGACACATGAAAGATGTTCTCCTCAGAACAATTTAGAATATCAGAATTTCATACAATAACTCACTGTCTTGCTGAATGTTTCTATCCATCCAAATCCAATTTCTCAAACATCTGACAGTTATGATCAGAGAGAAAAAAATGATTCCCCATTTTGCTTGGAAATGTTTAGCCTGAAAAAGAACACAAGTGACAAACCTTTTTTTTTTTCAAAATCTTCTATGTGCTCACTTTTCAAGTACCAACAATGCAAAGTTAGCGGGGAAGTCAGTTTTTTGTCTCTTCTATTATAAATCATTGAGGCATAAGTCTTGAGAGAACAGTAAACAGTAAACGGAAAGTGAAATGGTATGGACATGTCACAATCACAGGGGCCTGCCAAGACATTCCTGCAGGGCACTGTGCACGACTGTGCATGGGGTGAGAAGGAGAGGTGACAGAAGAAAAGATGGGAAGACAACATCTCAGAATAGACAGGCTTAAAGCTGAGTGACACTCTGAGAGAAGCGGAGAATAGAGAGAGATGGAGGAGGCTGATTGACAAACTTTCAATGGCACCCCAACGGTCACAAAGACTAAGGGACTGGATGATGATGAAACATTTTGTCACCACAAACATTCTTTCTCCACTTTTTACAAGAACCGCATTAAGTGCATTGATATATTATGCTCAAAATGTACTGCATTCTCTAATTTAAATTGAGAATGTAGCCTACTTGGACTCCAGTCTACACCTTATGATTATTGTGGATCCTCTATGTCTTCAAAGCATGATTTCTCAAAACTACAAAAAGTAGGTTTTGTGAACTGAGGCAACAATTTAATTGATAAACATCTTGATCTAGAAGCATCAACATTAATTTATTATTTAGCTTGATTTTTACAGTTTTTTAATTGTCTCATTACTTACCCGAGCAATATTGTGGGCACAAGAACTGCTCCTGTTATGATTATGGGTCCTGAAAACTTTGATGCTGCCATTTCTTCAACTGTAACAGACAAAATCAAATGTTCTCTCCGAAAATATAGGCCTAAACTTGGGCTAATATAGAGAGATTTATGAGTCACAAGATCAGTTGCATCTCAAACAGCTGCCTCACCATATTAAATAACACCATTATTTGCATTATCATTATTACAACTCAAAATGTGTCTGGCGTACTAGCAGCACCACCACCAGAAATATTGTTTGGTTATCTGATCACACCGAAGCAAACAAAAAATGTGATACATCAACAGTTATAAGAATAATTTTTTTGAATTTTTGAAAAGCTCTTTCTCCCAACCAGTCTTGTTATGAAAGCCCGCACTACGACGTAGTGAAATTTGTCTACATTTGACTAAGATCTAGATCTAGATTCTAGATCTAGTAATAATAAACAGGAGAGATTCATCTTTGTTATCAATAGCATGTTCATTCTGTTCTGTGCCTGTTTGCAAGTAGCAAAAGTTCTAGCTATTGTGCTATCTGATCATCATCAAGCTTAAGTCTTTCACATTGCCTCCCCACGAGATCAACAGTAGTGTGAGTAGTGTTAACTTCGGAGGGTCTATGGGCCAAGCATTTCAATGAGGAAGTACAGGCAAATAAAAAAGTTGCATCACATAGGGGCTCTCTGGCCCTATGTAGTAAAGGCGAAACAATTTTATATTGGCTCTCAGTTCGCAGTTCTTGAGGGGAGGGGAGAGAAGAAAACCGCTACCTTACACAGTGAATTTTGTTTACTTGTTGTTTGTTTGTTTTTATTTATTTTTTAATATACATTTCAAACAAAGAGTGTAAGAGTTATCTATTCCTTCTCTATGCTGATGGTTCAACACCATTGTGCCTGGCAAAAGGAAATAACAAGGTTGGTCAAAGAGAATCTCCATTATCAGCCTGTGTTTGATCAATTTCATACCATGCTTGACATGAACGATTGCTTCCTTCAAACAATCGATTCCTGCCCCCCCCCTCCCCCCTCGGCACTTTTCTCCGTAATAACGCGGCGATGGCAAATGTAAGTTTATTACAGCATGGCTGAATCACGATAAAACTGACACTGACCTCAACTAGATTACTTATGAATTAAAAGCTCGATATTATTATTATTTTTTAACGAGGTGCAACAGAACACCGGCAACGTTTCTGCAATATTTTGTCATGAAACAAAGAAATATTATCTAAATAAGAGACATTAGACGGTCTATCCTGTCAGCAAACACTCAGTAATGAAGGTACCCCTACTAATTATGGCAGTGCCATTAATACACTGGGGCTGTTATATAAGTTCAGAGGTGACTCTCCTCTTCGTTAAGGCGTCTGCTCATGGAGCAAAACAGGCCGGGATCGAAACGCGGGTTCTGCATCGGGGGATGACAGAACACGAAGATCGAAAACCCGCATTTTTTTCAGTGACTCAACGGTCCCCTAGCTTCCTGTGGGTAGGGAAACCCGACGTCTAGCCTTCTCGGATAAGGGTGAATATATTTGGGAGGTCCCGTGTGTACGTTACGCACGTTAAACAATCCTTGGCAATTCACAATCGCTGAATAGCAGACGGAATGCCTCTGTCCGTGCAAAATTTCCAAGTTCCAAATTTCTACCCACAAAAATTCTGAGCATAAACAGGCAACATCTTAAAGCCGAGATAAATCTATCTTCTTAGCAGTGAACGGTTTCAGAAAAACAAATAAGTCTGAATTGTACTGTAACATACTTGACACTTCAGGCATGACAATAGAACATGAAAGGCAAATTTACCCCAGGCCCGTATTGCTCACGAGTAACACTTCAATCAGAATAAAGTGAAAAAAACAAACCGAGATGGGGTCAATGTTGCTCTTGACATGAATATTGTATGTACAGATGACAATGAGAATAACATGTTATAGCAGACTTTGTCTCTCATTTCATGAATCATTCATAACCATCAGATACGGGCTTGGGAAACATTGAGTTCACATTTTACTCCCAAGGACATGGGACGTTTACCCCTCCCCCTCTCTCTCACTCTCCGTCTCTTTCTCTCTCTCTCTCTCTCTCACACCCCCCCCCCCCCAAGTTCGGTTCTTCTTTCCACTTTCTTCTCTTCCACGGCCAGTTCTTTCTATTCTTCTTTTCCCCTTTTCTCCTCTTTTTCTTCCTGAACGTCTTTCTTCCTTGTTCTTGTAATTTGCTCTTTCTCTCTCTCTCTCTATATATATATCTCCCCGTCTCTCTCTCTCTCTCTCTCAACCTCGACCTCATTCTCCACCCCACCCCCGTTCCCCCGGTGTTTCCTCTTTTTTTTTTCTTCCCCCTCCCCCCCCCCCCCCCCTCCTTTCTCCCCTCCCCAATCCCCCACCTCCCCCAGTACTGCCTTCTCTTACCTCCAGTAACGATGTGCCGAGAGGGAGGGAGGTTGGGGGGGGGGGGGGGGCGCTCCGGCCAAAAGGAATACTACAGAACCACCATGACTAAAGACCCAATGCCACTGTGAGGTAGTTACTTGTATGGGTCAAACACCTCATCTTGGATTCTCTTTTTAATGTCTCCCGCCCGGAAAGTCTTGGGAATATGATCCAAAATACACGTGAAATAAATTCCGAAACCTCCTGTGAGAAGGAACGAGGGAAATAATTATATTGATATTCTCAAGGCAGAAAGGATCATGACTTTTGGTACGGTTTTGTATGCGATAGATTGCTCACTAATGTATGTTCGTCCGCCGTACCAACGAGGACCATTTTGTCATCTTCTTCTAGGAGGTTGGGGCTCTCTTGCGTTATGGATGCGTGGGTAGCTGGCCAGGCAGATTTTAGCTCGGGAGGTTCGCTGACAGTGTGGCACGAGATGGTGGTAAGAATTGGGGATTTGATGGCGCTGTCCTTCCTGGCTTGTCGGCGCTTCTCCGCTGCAGCTGTCCTGTTGGCGCCTTTGTGGACGACAGCGTGCCATTCGCTTTTATCCAGAGCTGTTGTTTCCCAAGAGTCAGGGCAAATGTCTAAAGAATTGAGTGAAGCTTCCAGGCTGTCTTTGAAGCATTTTGTCGGGACCCTGCGACAGCACTTGCAACAGTTCATCAAACAGTAGTCTTTTTGGAAGGCGGTGGTCGTGGTGGTCTGGCGTGCGCACTACGTGACCAGCCTAGCGTAGTTGTGACTGTATGCGCATGGTGAAGATGCTGGGCAGGCCGGCGCGGTCAAGGACCTCAGTGTCTGGGATCTTGTCTTTCCACTTTATGTCGAGCAGCTTTCTGAGACTGGTCGTATGGAAGTGGCTCAGCTTCTTGGCATGTCGTTGGTACAAAGTCCAAGTCTTGCAGCCATAGAACAGTGTAGTGAGAACTATGGCGCGGTACACCGTGATCTTAAACCCCGCTGGGCCGGGGATTTATAAGTAGGTTCTCTGCTCCCACCTGCAGGCAGTGTAAGCACGCCATCGGTGGGGTGTCTCCCATGGAGTGCCA
>JBCAUA010105834.1:0-10141 GCA_038406235.1 Peronia verruculata
GATAGATAGATAGATAGATAGATAGATAGATAGATAGATAGATAGATAGATAGATAGATAGATAGATAGATAGTGTGTAAAACTGAAAATGTATTTTAATCTGAGTACACAAATGGCTGGTCCATGTAGCTGAGGAGAGCCATGGAAGCAGAAATGTGGCATTTGAGATAAACATGGGCGGGGCGATATGAGCTAACCAAGATCGAGACTGCTTACATAGCCAGACATGTGTGTGCTTACCTTCATCATTGATGATAGTGACAATGGTTCTGGGAATCTTGCCAATCTCAGCCCCGCCTGTTGGACTGCTTAGCTCCACTTGAAAATTGGGCTCATGTTTTTTATCCTGCAAATGAGGAGACAAGAAATACTGTATTTTCTTCATTAGTTTTTATGATAAAAAAGAACCTGCAAAACGATTATACTGTACTGTATAAAAATGAACCAAAGTTTTTTTGTTTATGTCAATTACATTACATTCGTCTCTAACAATAATTAGTATTAAGACTATCAGGAATATCAAATGAAATAGCAGAAATTTCAAGAATCCCAAAAAATCGAGCCAAATAATTATATATTGCATTCCAAAAAGTGCGTGAGAAATAAGGTGCCGCAAAAAGCACTTGATGTTAGTGTCTTGGAATTTTCAGCCACCCAGTATAACATAAACTAATACAACACAACAGCAACATCAAGAGTTAATAAAGCGAATGAAAATATAGTATAACATGCAAATATAATTAACTGTTACTCTGCAGGGACAATAGCAGTTAGTGTGATATTTTACTATAATATCAAAAGTATTTTAAAAGCAAAAACAACCCCGTCCCCCCCCCCCAAAAAAAAAATTAAAATTAAAAAACAAAAATAAAATAAAAAATTGCAAATTCTTGATTCTTAGAGATTTGCATCTAAATTCGAACGTAATATTGTCCTGGGTATGACGTTTAACTGCATCCGTCCAGTGGTCGGCCACTAAACCGGCTCACCCATCAGGTTTACTGATGAAGAGGGTAGTGGAACCCCACAAGACCAAAAACAAGACTTGACAAAGGGCGGAAGATCCCAGATGGGAAAAACGGCCATCCACAGACCCCCACTGCCTTGTGAGTCAGTGTTTAAACAAAGGCTACCGGAGAAACCGCAAACAAACCGGCTTCAGGCAAGGGGAAACCATTGCCGCCCTCTTCCTAGAAAAATCATGGAACGACTCGATAATGTATCAGCAAACAAAATGAAGGGGATTCAAGAAAATCTGAACCCCTCGTTCGCAGAGAATGTCATGAGCAGCAGGTGGCAAGCGGTCGTTATCAAGCGACTGCTTGCAAAGAAATTAAAACAAAGAATAAAATAATGAAAATAGCAACATGGAACGTAAGAATATTGTACCAAAAAGAAAAATTAGAGAATATCAACCAAGAAATGGACAGAATAAACATCAATATCCTGGGATTAGCAGAAGTAAGATGGACTGAGAAGGGTCAATAGCAAAACCTAAAACACCAGGGGCCACAGAATGTGAGTTACACAGAACAATCAGTGTAATGAGTCACTTTACTAAAATTCTGCTCAAGATATTGATGCTTCGAATACGAAAGAGCTTAAGACCTGATTTATCCATAACACCGTTCGGTTTTTTAGCCGATAAAGGTACCAGAAAAGCCATCGTTACATTGTCAATGGTCATGGAAAGATGTATAGAACTTCAAAAAGGCACACATCTGTGCTTCATAGATTAACTCTCAGGCTTTTGACTGAAGTAAAACACGAAGAATTATTTAAAATATTGGAAAAACTAGATTATACAAAGTATTTACTGGGATCAAAGTGCAGCTGTAAGAATTGAGGGAGAACATAGTGAATTCAAATCAATTAAAAGAGGAATGAGACAGGGATGCGTGATGTTACTCGATCTCTTTAAGCTATACAGCGAAATTATCCTCAGGAACTTAGAGGACATCTCTGGTCTCAAAGTAAATGGCCAAAACCTTAACAACCTTAGATATGCAGATGACACAGTTCTAATGGCAGAATCATAACAAGGACCCCAGAAACTTTTGGACATAGTTGTTATAGAGAGTGAAAAAAAGGGACTATCTCTCAACGTGAAAAAGACAGAAGGTATAGTCGTCTCCAAAAATGCTAACAATCCAAAAATGCATTAATCTGGTCAGCAAAAGAGAGAAAATAAAACAAGTTACAAAATATTCAAATATCTGGACTACCTGATAACATCAGATGGTAGGGACAAGAGAAATAAAGAAAAGAAGAGCTATGGCCAAAGATTCATTCCAAAAAATATGATCAATATTAATGAACAGGAATATATCACTCGCCACTAAAATGAGAGTCTTGCAAACATATGTGTGGTCAGCTCTTTTGTACGGATGTGAATGCTGGACGTGAACAAAGCAATAGAGAGGAAACTAGAAGCAACAGAGAAGTGGTGTATCAGAAGAATATTGAGAATATCATGGGAAGAGAAAAAATCGAATGCATCAGTGCTGAAAGACTCAAATCTGAACAGATCACTGATCGAAACGATAAGAGAGAGGCAACTGAAATTTCTAGGACACATCTGTCGCCACAGGAGCTAGAATATCTGGCTATCGCAGGAAAGATAGAAGGGAGAAAAAGGAGTCGTAGATAAAGATAAACCTGCACAGAGAGTCTAAATTCATGGACAAGAAACAAATGTCATGACAACAAAACAACTCCTTCTTGAGGTTGGCTGATAACCTTGGAGAACCATTATTACCAATGTCTGTTCCTGACACGGCAACAGATAAGATGAAATGCATATTATGCAACAATTTACATTTTACGACGTATTTCTACGATAAAGATTCAATTATATTGCTTTCTTGAGGGTTTCTGTTCCTTTTCATTTCAGATGCATTTATAAAACAATAACAAAGTGAACATCCCTGCCAACTCTTGTGGATTTTGCTCAATCTGCTCATGTGGCCCCTTTGTGTGTTTACTGTTTATGGAACGAGATAAGTTTGCTTGCCTCTAATAATGTGATTTAACATTAGGATGGTATGCTTTCTGACGAGGACTTCCTCGCTGGAAGTCAATATTGTTTACAAGTACGTCATTGCGTTGCGAGGTGATGAGCAAACATAATATTTTTTGGTGGTATAATCGGAATGCTTATGCAAACATTTAAATATGGCCGGTAGTGATTTTGTTCACAGGCGATATATTTTTATTTTTTCATTTTCCATTTTATCTTGAACCACTTTGTCACGTTCACATGATTATTCGGTAAATTATTTAATGGTCATTAGATTGATCCAGGTCAAAGCTGAATATTTTGGGACATTTTGTTACAGTGCGCTCAAAACATATGAAGTAAAACATGAATAATGCAATAAAGTGAAGCTGTTTTCTTCCTTTTTTTTTCTGAAAAAGCCAAAAAATGTCATATACAAGGTTATCTTGTGAGCGTGACGATTTGATTTATACAGGTCTTCTTGAGTTTGTTTGCTCCCTAGGAAAATATTAACTAACCTATTTTCTGTGTCTGTAGTAAGAAATTAGACATCTATTCCAAAAGAAGCAACCCGTCCTTGAACCGCAACAGCAACGACAACAACACCCGCAAAACAACAACAACAACAACAGCAACAACAACAACAACAACAAAGTAAGTACTAAGTTTTGACATAAAAATATACCTTGCATAAAAATACACCTTGTATTTTAGATAATCCCCAAATATCATCAGGTGTAAAATTGGGTTGAGTCAAAATGAGTAAAATAATGAATACAATAAACGAACTATCGATACAATAGGTCTACATCTAGATCTGGCTAATGTTGCCTGTCTGGACGAACCAAAAAGTTCTGTCAAAAAAGTATCACAATAATATGATTAGAACTAGGGCTCTAAAGAAGAAGACCAAAAAATTTGACAGAAACAAGGGTGCTCGGATGGTAAGTATACAGGTGGGCCTCGAAAGCCGCAGGCAAGGGGGATAGCACTTAAAGCACCTGATTTTTTTTTAACGCCTATGTGATCCAATTGCCTTATCTAAACCTTGTTAATGTAAACATGTTAGCCGCCTTCGTGGGTTGGGATGCTACAGCAGAGAAAATAAAAATCCGTCGCCTTTCGTTTTAATGGAATTGTTTCTCTCTGGAACCTGCTAATGTAAACTGACTTTTTTTTTCTTTTTACAGGCATTATTCGTCTATGTGGGCGAATAATGCTTTACATCTGGCTTCTCAAATCATCTTCTGCCTTGCCAGACCTATTTCGTTCGTGCATGCCTTCAGTGTGTCACATTATAAGCTTTCCGTCATTAGCCACTCACATTATAACGATCTTATGCCATATCAATCGGACCCCTTCCCTACATCGCTGAGAGACTGGGGTCTGGATCTTGTAGCTCACACACATACACTGTCTACGAGATAGTTACCCACGAGAACTGCTTGTGATCAGGCAGGAAGGAAGAGTGCCTGTTTGGAGGTCCTGATAACAGCATCTCAGATTAGATGGGATAGGCATATCCTAAGAAGAATGTCTGACTGTCGGTTTCTGTTGAGAATTATGTCACCGAGAAAGAATTTTGAGGACCAGATTTTGTAAGAGATAGAGGTGTTGGGGGGGGGGGGAGGAGGGGGAGTTGAAATATGGCTTGAAAAAATAAATAAATCGATTTGGGTTTCTGCATTTCTCTTCTGCATTATCAAAAAATAATTTGTAAAAAAAAAAAAAAAATGGATACGTCCATTCTAATGTTTGACCTATGACCACTAACATGAACGGGTGTCCAAGCCTACTGTCAAGCAAGATTTGGCTCTGTCTGGTTCTGTATGCAGCTGTAGATTAGCACTTTTTGATTTGATAGGAACAAAAAAATGCATAAAATAATTGATTTGACCTCCTCTAACAGGATTAGGCCCAGTGCGAGGGATGGACATTGGGTGATCCTACCGAGACGAATCAGACTCACGGTCATGCAAACTATCAGTATAAGTTTTCACCAGGCATTCTAAAATGAACTTACGCCTCCCACAAAACTCTCTTCCATCTCTGCAGCTTCAGAGCGCAGTTGTGAATCATATGTTTTTGCAAAAGAACAAGAAACTCTTGGTTTTGACAGAAAAGATATGAAGGCCACATACAGCACGCATAGATCGGCTTTAATAAGTTTTTCGTGTGAACTAGTGGGCGTTTGTCGGCCATCGTTCGAGTCAGTGTCTGACTGTATGTAATTTGTTTCGCAATTCTTACCTCTTTTCAATATGTGGAAGCCAGTGGTCCTCATTCTGAGCGGAATTAAGTTGTGCCATGAATGTTGTTTCATTGAAGTCAGAAATAGTATACCTGGACGTTGTCATTGTGGTCGATGTATAATGTTTGTTATTATGGACAGGGAAAAGATTTCGACAGAGAAAGAGAAAGTATAAGGCGTGGAGGAAGGAAAAAAGAAGCTGAGAGAGTCTGGGGAGAAAAAAAAAGAAAGAAAGAAAGAAAGAAAGAAAGAAAGAAAGAAAGAAAGAAAGAAAGAAAGAAAGAAAGAAAGAAAGAAAGGCAAGAGGTGAGGAACAAGAAGAAGAAGGGAAAAAAGAAGGAAAGGATGAAAGTGAAAAAACGGAGAAAGAGAAATGAGGAGGGAGGAAAGAAAGGGAAAAGTAGAAAGGTGCGGAGAAAAGGAAGAAAAAAGGATTTGAGAAATTCGGGTCCTAGAAATTAAAGAATAAGGAAAGAAAAGAATGTAGAAGGAGGAGTGTGTTAAGGAGAGTCGATGGCCAGGAGAGGAAAAGGAGGGAATGTTTACCTTTGATATAATCAGACCCAGCTGGTTCGTCAAAGCTGTTTTACCTGCATAATGTTTATGTAAGCCCGATGTCTACAACTGATTGGATGCAGGCAGAATTGTTATATCATTTAAGCCATCATTTTTACATAATCATTTTGCTAGGGGTATGAATCACTATTTATGAATTAATAATCATAGTAATATCAATACTATAATAATAGATGGCATTATCACATCTCTATTCATGAAACCAGGAATCCTTTGACAAAATGCATGTTCTAATTTTTTCCCATTTTTAGGTGAAATTCAAACTCACGATACCGTCATCGAGAGGCAGTTGCTTTCCTTTGGCCATGGACCCCCTCCCCCCCCCCCCTTCCTCCCGCTCCAACCCCTTCTTTCCCCCTTTCTCAAAGGTAAAGCCATTAATAGACTTTTCGTTAGTGTCAGGTAGATTAAAACGTTTTTGGAACTCGGCCGGACTAGAACTCCAAGTTGGGAATTGGAAAGAGAAAGCAAGGCAGATAGACAGATAGACCTACACATGGACAAGTAGACAGACAGACAAATAGACAAACTCATAAAGAGACGGAAAGGACAGATAGAACAGACAGAGAGAAAGATAGACGGACAGAAAAACAGAAAAAAAAAGATATTTACAGGCATTATTGTTGACAGAGAGATAAACAAGCCAATAGACAAAGTGCGTGAAAAGAGAAAAGAAAGATAAGACAAAAAAGACAAAAACCACAGAAAGATTAGATCATAGAAGAGTTTGTACCCGGAATCTGAAACTACTCCCGCTGTGTTTTCTCCTATTGATTTCACATGTAACAAAGTATAGCCGGAACATTCTGCATTAAACTGCCAGTGCCTAAAAATCGCAAGATATAAACTGTTTGGGATTTTAGACTTGTTGATTTCAGATAAATCTGCATTTTTTATTTATTTAACACAACACCTTATGTGAATGTCCATACAGTATATTCATCAGCAGAGTGCATCTGCACTGGTGCAGTGACTTTTCATCAGTTCCGGATGTCAGCATACGTTGCTTTTCCCTCAGATCCCATGTCAATGTTTCTATCTCTTTTGTTAAGTGAACAAAATCCAGTGTTCAGGAAGAATGGACAAATGCCATATTAACTGATCTCTCCATTTTGTGAAAAGATGTGTGTGAAAAGTTGAATAGGTAAGTGTATTAGATAAACTGATGACCAGGTAAACTGTGATTGCACGTCACTTCTACTGAGACCAACGCACCCCCCCCCCCTCCCCAATCTAACTTTTACAAGTCCTTAATCTCTCTCTCTCTCTCTGTCTTTTGTCTGGGATGGAATTTAAGCTAGGTGTACATCAGAGTTATGTTAGCCTAGAGTTTAACCCAACGGACACACCTGTAAAATGCCATTCTTTTTTCTTCTTTACAAGCCCCTAAATCTTTCTTCACCCTTACTGGCCCTATTAATCTATGCTTGTTCCTCCTGCTCAAACTGTCAGCTATCTGCCTCCACCCCACCCCCCTTTCCTTCACCTCCCACCTCTTAACCCTATCCACCATCTCCGCCATTTGACCGCCTCCACAGTGCACGTAGCCTAAGGCAAACGTTTGCATTGTGAGGGAGCTCCACATTCCAGAAGACAAGGCTTTTTACCTGCATTATGTTATTCAGTCCCCAAATAATGTAATTGACCTCTGCCAAAGTTAGTCTCGTGTTTCTTTTTTTTTTATGTGAGGACCAGATGGCAGGATATCTTTAATTTACTTTGACAAAGTACTTTTTTTTTTTAAATGTTTTTCTTTATGGAGAAAATCACTACTATTTTTCTTTAGAAAAAAAAAATGCATGAGGTGCAGTTTGTAAAGAATAAAATGATACAAGAGGATGTTTTCAATTGTTATGGAAAGTTATATTTGAACAGGCTGAAAAATCTAACACGCGTTGACAAACACCTTTTCACTGAAAAATATTGCTCCGAATTAATGTAACTGATATCTTGCAAACTCTTTAGTAACGCATAGTAAAATAAAATACGATATGTTTTAGAGAATGCAGTGACACAATAGGTAGTTTTTTTCACTTTTTTTTCCCCACTATCGTGCTAACTGAAGGGATGGAGAAGTCATTAATAAACTGGGAAGAAGCAGGACGTTTTGTCAGAGTACATTACAATTTTGGCTTAAAAAACATCTTTTCGGTTCTGACACGGTCATTTTAACTTCGGACAGACCAATTTTTACAAAACATCGAAACAATGTTGCTGATTGAAATGATTTGTTTCAGTAAACATGCCAATTGTGTGTGACTTGTAATCAAGGACAATGTCGCTGGGTACAAAGTGCGGATTAAGTTTGTTATGGGGGAAGGTTTTCTTCTTGTTCTAATGGATTGTGATCAGAGTTGTCTTTCACCCAGTTACTGATAGTAATAATCATAATAATAATATAACAAGCAATAAATAATAAGAAAGAAACCCCCTTTTTGTCTCAAACAACGACAAAGTCATCGAAACAGTTAAATTGTTCTCCAAAATGTCCTTGCTTTTGTGTACTGCAGACATCTTCGGAAATGCAAAGTAACCAGAACGCTTGAGCAGGGGAGATGTTCCTAAGGATATTAGTGAAGGCATCTGACCTAGAAGTTTCTCAGTTCTGCGCGCCTCAGCAATTTCATTCTCATACAATTAACTATGACCATAACATATTCTCTTAATCACAGACAATTTGGAAAGTCGATTCCCATTTTGCCCTCTAACAACAAATTATCGAGGAAGGCAAAAAATATACTGTCAGACAAGAATCTTAAAGAAAAAAAAAATCGAAAAAACTGAGGACACGTTACCTTTCCTTGATAACTCGATAGCCCGCCTACACAATGTACACTAGGTTAATGTAATGAGATAAGAGCATAGACGTAATGTGCATAGATGTGTGTCTATGGATAGGGGTCGAGTAATTCTTTTGTAGTTTTCAATTTAAAAACATAGAGATCTACAACTGGCTAATGTATTGAGGTATGGGACGCGTCCTGGGAGGTCATTTTATGTTTACATATTGCAAATAGACCAATGAAGCCTTTTTCATTAGGTATGTTCGAGGAAAACAGTGGAAAAATATCGACTTCCTTAAACGGTTGCATGACGTCTCTATAGTGGCTAACTTTGAAATTTATTTTCTCCACCAAATTTCAATGGAACTTAATAAAACTTGTGGTACATAATGTTTAACATAAGCTCTAAAGGTGTACCTATTTTCATTTCTTGGTATGACAGAAAAAATTCTAAAATTTTTAGAGCTGTCAAGCCGCCAAATTCGAAGTGCCTTCGTTTTTGTTTTTGTTTTTTGTTTTGTTTTGTAATACCAAAAATCTATTTTTCTCTAAAACTTACATATCGAGCGGGCTGCACAAGCGTACTTTTTTTTTAAAGTCATGTTGTGAAAAGGAGGTGTGACCGACTGGAAGAATCGGTTTAGAAATAAAGGAATAGACAGCAAAATAGTCAAAGAAAGATATTTAAAAAGAAAAAAAAAGTTTCAAGAAAAACACGTTTAAAGTCTTTGATAGGGAAAACTTTAAGAGTTTTTAATTCTACTTTTTAGCCCTAGAACAGCTTTTTCCACATCCTGCTCTCTTTTCATGACTTCTGTGTCTCCCCCCCCCCCCCCTCTTTTCTGGCTTTCTAGGCGTATCATTTCCTTAATGTGCTTCTATCCCCTATTATTATAAGGGCTCCAAAAGAGTCAGTTCCAGGTTCTTGAGGGCCTATATGTGGTCTCGATATCTTTCTCTGTCACAACCACAAGTGTGACTTTAGTATGGCAGATAGTCCATAATTAATGTACTCTGAAGCAGCAGAAATAAAGAAAATGTTGTTACATATAGGACAGAGAAGTTCATTTTAGAGCGCCTGGTGAAAGCTTACACAGATAATCAGTATGCTCGTGAGTTTTCCTTTCGCCTCAAAATGGTCATCCAAAGTCCATCCTTCACCTTGGGGCTCTAGAGATTGCTAGAAGAGGTCACAATCAAAGTGCTTTATGCAACCTTCATTTGTATCCGACCAAACAGATGATCTGAAACTGCATATAGCAACCAGAGGAACAATGGAGAGATAACCTGTTGAGTGACCATTGGTCAAACACGTTAGAATGGACACATCTACTTTATAATACTATTTTATACTATTAATTTCACAGTAAGAAAAAATACGACTTTTAAGGGAAAACAAAAATCCAAAACCGCATTTTTGTTTAGCAAAAACCATACATTTTATGCTCCCCCCCCCCCTTAAGTCTACTTATTTTATCACTACAATGCGCTCTTCCTATTTGTGATTCTTTTCTCAATCAATCGATTAATCAA
>JBCAUA010105845.1:0-10141 GCA_038406235.1 Peronia verruculata
GATAGATTTTGAAATCAGTCAATTTAGGGACGCCAAAATCCAAGATGGCGGCGCTGCCATGGCAACCGTATGAAAAATTTAACTTTTTTTTTACTGTTTTCCTCTAATTTGAACATCTGAATACGATTGAAAAGGTTGAAATAACCTAACTTTAATAATAAAAAAAATCATCTCCAGGACGCCCCCGCCCCCTTTAAGATAATATTCTAATCATCATAATAATTCTAAATTAACCTCTTCAGAAAGAGCAAAATCAATGTTCAATGCTAGATGACTTTAAAAATAAACACATTTCTGAGCCAACAAGACGATACCTTTGATATGAGCATATTTGAGCGCTTCCTCGAACGTCTCAAAGGCCGTGTCAGTGCGGTTCAATTTCACTGTGGAGAGAAACACACAAAAATTTCAACCTCCGATTCTCAGAAAGCCTTGGGAAAACAATTAGAAATAGACCTGTTCCGACTAAGCGAACGGCTGGAAATTCCCGTTTAATTTTAGTAGGCTAGGGGGTACAAACACTGAAAACTGTTCACACTGATATACAAAAACACATAAAAATGCACGGGATCGGTGACAATAAATTGTTCTCAGATCTCGTGGTGCAGCGGTCACAAGCACTAGTGAGTGTTCTATTTCTAGAAAGGGGGTACAAACCCTCCGCCGGGGATTTCCAAGTTTTTGCTTAGTCGAATATCAACTATTGCACGTTTCCCTCCATACTCTCGGCGACATCAGAATACTTAAACAATAATGAGCTATTTTTTCAGCCAGCTAGGCTACTTCCCTTTGCCAAGTACAAGAGGTGTAGGACAAGCATCGCAAAGAAGGAAAAAATCACTTTTTCTCTTGTTATTTGAAACATGTGGTGCAAAAAATTATGAAAAAATTATCACAAAAGGAAAAAAAAAACATATTCACCATATGGTGAATTTTTCTGAATTTTCTGCTTACTTATATTTCACATAACAAGCAAAAAAGTGATTTTTGTCCTTCTTTACAATGCTTGTGATGTACCTCTTGTACTGGGCAAAGGGAAGTAATTTCGCTGACGGTCAAAATGGCTCACTGGTGAGCCAAAAATATAACAGTTTAATCTAACAATATTGCGCTCAGTATTATCCTTAATGACATCCTTCATGGATGATAAAAGAACATCACCAAACATCTTATATTTTGCAAAGGCAGGGCCCTAGCCAGATAAATTACTTCCCTTGGTCAAGTGGACGTGGTATAAAATCAACGTTGTAAAGAATGGGAAAAACATCAGTTCGAACCTTACTGTCTGGAACATGCAACTTGTTTTTCTTTTCTTAATAAACGTGAAGATGAGATTAATTTTTTTAGCGCTTGGTGAATTTTATTTCTTCGATTTTTTTTTTTTTAATCCATGTTTAAAATAATAATAATGATAATAAAAAAGCAGAAGAAGAAGAAGAAGAAGAAGCAGAAGAACTAGAAGAAGAAGAAGAAGGGAAGAAGAAGAAGAAAGGAGAAGAAGAAAGAAGAAGAAAAAGACGGAGAAGAAGAAGGAGAAGAAGAAGAAAGAGAGGAACAAGAACAAGAAGAAATGTTTTGTTTCTTTGCAATGCTAACATATTATACGTTTTGAACTTGGCTAAGGGAAACGATTGGTTGAAGGTCATCTTAACTAACTCATTATATTCACTCTGTCCCACCTTTGGTGACAGCGATGAGCACTGTGGACTGTAGCTGGAACATAATGTGATTGCCTTCATTGGCAGCTTTGAGGGACACATTGGCGGCATCCTTGGCAAACTCGTACGCCCGCAGGTGGAAGAAGCAGTTGGCGATCTCATGAAACAGGCGGGCTGTCTCCTCCGTGTCGCGGGGCAGATGAGCTCGCTTGGCGAAGCTGATACAACGACAGTTTTTAAGTTCAGAGAAAGCATGTTTATTTGAGAACAACTCCTTCATCTAATTGTACTAATGATAATATTCTATATAGTTCACAAATTAACTTGGTCATTCGACATATTATTCTAAATGGGTTCAACATAAATTTCCTTATTTGATTACCGCTGATTAGACAAAATCTGATTTAAAAAAAAAAAAAAATCTATGATCTCTGCAATGGTGCGTACAAGTTCGATGCCTATCTTTTAAACATATCACAATATTAAAAAAAAAAAAAACTAATTGGTAGACATCCATATCATACGGCGAAAACTGGCATTTATTCATTCCTCAATCCAGTGTCTGAAAACAATGAAATAACGAAGTTATTTAATTCTCCATCCAGGGGTATCTGTCTAGAGTAGCACGTTCTAAGTATATGCTGAGCATATTCCTGCTCGTACTCCTTGTTTTAGTTCAAAGGTGGGTGACGGACATCGGGAGTCATGACCCCGATGTGGCCCGGGTTCTAGAAGATGTCAGGAAGTTAAAGGCCGAAACATCTGATGAAGACTCCACTCTTACTCTGAAGACCGTCATCTGTCTCGCTCCACCCACCACTTTCCACCACTGAAATCTAAGGTTTCCCACCACTGAAATCTAAGTTTACATAACCCAGTACACTTATATTTTTAGAAATCGAGGGTTGTATTACCGCATCCGTGATCCTTGTCACTGTCAGTCTGTCCTTCTTTGCTCATACATCAAACATTAACAAAGAGAAAAGAAAGACGGCTGAATTAACAAGTTACTCACAATTCCAGCGCTCTCTCATATTTCTTCTCGAAGATGTATGTCCTTCCCAAGTGTTCCAGTGCTCGGGACTGAATCTTCGTGTTTTCACTGTAAGGAGAATGATTTAGCATAATGAAAAAGATGAAATATGTTTTTCACTGATGAATAACAGGATTAATGTTGAAGAATACCTCAAGCAGGTGAACACAGGATATGCACAAGACTGAAACGATTTCTGGAACCTTTTGCTTACTAATAAATTTCAGTTCACTGTTATTACCTTAGTTTTGAGGATACTAAAACCTTTCAGTTGATCTAGTGATAGCTTGCCAAAATGTTATGAAAGAAAACCAAATTAATTCCTGTATTGCCAGGAGGACAGCATAATCCTTCTATTTTCTTCAGTGAATTAAAAGCAATGACCTTTTTACGCTCCTTGTGGCCAATATCCAGTCGGGCCAGAGAAACCGTGGTTTTGCCCAACTAACATTTCACTTACCAGATCTGAAAGCTTTGCAATAATGTCTTCATATTTTTGTCATTGAAAACCTGGCGGTTGGTCTTCAAGACTATTGATGATTACTAAATGTTTGGCCTTTTTCTAACAGCAGTTGGATATGTCATCAGCCCATTCTTTCGCAATCACAGTGTTAAGGAAACGCAACAATAACCTACTCTGTCTTTCAGATATGCTTAGCTCTTAGTTCAGTAGTACTGTTTACTTACATGGCCTCTCCAATCTTCAGATCGGCACAATGATGCGTTCTGGCTTTGTCAAAGTTTTTCTTCTCTGTGCTGGCGCTCCCCATGAAGCTGTGGATCTGTGGACATATAAATATCAGTATTATTATCATGTGTCATCTACACTTGTCCTAACAGTCTTAATGTGAGTCTCAGAGGTTTCTAAGTTCGAAACCTAAAAAGACTGGCAAAGTCTGTTGTATGGCTTCAGTCAGATCTGTTTAAGCATTTTGGTTATTTCACCTTTCTCTTGGCATGTGAGTCCTTTCCTGAAAACTCTGAGATCTTTTCTTGAAATCTATTATTTTCATTTACGTACACTTACCATCGGAATTTTTATACTGAAGGACTTTAAAAACGGAACCCTTGAAAATGATTCTACTGACGGGGTTTAAAAACGCAACACTTGAAAATGATTCTATATATCAAGTGTTGTGTTTTTTAAGTCCGTCAGTAGCATCATTTTCAAGGGTTGTGTTTTTAAAGTCCGTCAGTATATTAATTTTGGTAGAATTGACCCATCCGATATAGAATTACTTTGTTGTATATTCCATTCGTCATTTTTCAGTCTTCCACTGACTTTCTCTCATTACAAATCACAGATTCCATGTTCTTTTCTGCACTACCTGATACACGACTTTACCCTCTCAACTGACCCTCCCACTTCACCCCCACCCACCCCATCCCACAGCACCCCATCTTTTCTTTTTCTATGCCGCTTACCTTGGCAAAGTTTCTCAGTCGCCTTTGAGACCACGCGTCGATGTTTTTTACTCTCTTCAGAACCCTCATCAGAGCATTGCCTCTCTTCAGAACTTTATCGAACTCCTTCTGCCCGTATTCTGCCAAGGAAATGACATTTCTCAATGGTTGTTAACCAGCAGAAATTGATCTTCGTGTGGAAAATGTAAAAAGGAATTAATTTATCATCCGCATCCCAGTGGCACACACTATGCGTGAAGCCTGTGGGTGACCCATCGTTTATGCAATAGGCTTATTGAGGCTGTATTGTTTTTGTTCATTATGTTTCATCACATTTTTGTATAAAACATGCAAAAAATAAATGCTTGTTTTGGTACTCAGTACGCCCCATTGTCTGCAAAAAGAAACATCTTTCTGACAACAGATAAGTACATTTTATCCCACTTTATCTTACGAAGATCCAATTTTAACTGCTCTTTTCTTATCTTATCCAATCTTTCCTTATGGTGTTATACGAATAGGGAAAAGTTATTTGCCCATGTGGGAAATATATCAGGATCACTTTGCAATATATAGAAAAGTGCAAACAAACATGAATGGTAATATAGAAAAAGTAACGATGTCTATGACGTCATAAGAGTTCACTCAGCCCTACCTTCCTCCATCAGCTTGAGTTCGTCCTCCATCCTATCGGCGATGTGGTCCTTGCCTCTGGGCTCTTCTGGTTCCTCCGGTTCCGTTTTCACCTCCACAGCCTTCTTGTCTTCCGCCTCTCCCTCTCCTTCCTTCTCTTCTTCCGCAGCTCCGTCTTCCTCTCCGGCGATGGTCACTTTTTTCTTATTGGACGCATCGATTTTTTCTTGATGATAAAATATCATAGGAAATTACTGTGATGACACTCTCATCTCTAGTTTGGCAATGTATGATTATAATCATGGTTGCTATTATTATTGGTTTGGTTTTTAATATTATCGCTTTGGTTATTATCATTTATGAAAAAGAAAAAGACTGTCCAACCGGCAACTGACTAAAAATTTAAAAAAAAAAAAGAATTAAAAAAATCTTATAACATATATAAATAACTCACATAAAAATAACTTCTTCTTGATGTTGGTCACGATGTTTATCATTTTTACGGCTGTTTTATCCAAAATTCTTCGATTTCATGAAATATTATTCTTAGTTTAAATGTCTTAGAAGAGGAGACTAAGAAGCTATTATGAGGCCAATTACTTTTCTTAGTACAGCTAGGTGTACTTCAATTATTGCCCCCCCCCCCACTATCAAGAATAAACCAAGGCACTTGGAACTATTGCCTAGCCTAAAATTTATTCTTATTATCATTCGTAAGGCTCAGTATGCTTATCAATCCTTTATCTACATAATCAGAGAAAAAAAAAAGGGGGAGACAAGCAATAAAGTTGAGGTCCAAAGTGGCAGAATATTACAAGATTGAGGGGACAGATCTCAAAACACACAGATCCTTCATGGCGTACATTCTCAGCTCATAGATGCCGAGCTGAAATTTGTAAGATGTTCTAAACGGCCATTAAAATCAACCCATTCAATACGGCTATAATTACCCCATTCAACGCTGTCGTTTGCAACAATGCAGAGATTTAGTAGAGAAGATTACCATAATACTGTTAGTAGACAGGTGTCGGTTTATTTATTCTAACAATTTGCTGTCATGATCTCGTGGAAAACAAGGAATAGTTGATAAACAAGAGGAGTTTTTTTTTTTTTTTTAATCTGAGAAAAACAAGAATTAATGATCTTTTAAATATATTGCACGCTTAAAAACCGGTAGGAAGAGAAAATGCATGCTTAAAAAACGGTAGGAAGAGAAAATGAAAACGGAAAAGGAAGATATTTATACAGAGCAATGAAGTGAATACTTAAAAAAACAAAACAATGTCCAGGGAGGGAAGTATAAATCAAAACATGAGAAAGTTTCCACAATAGGATATATATTATTGTTCAAGAAAAAAGAAAGAAACAATCATTACTGACAAGCAAGTGATATATTGGAGAGTAAAAGGAAAGCTTTCAAATAGACACTACTTACTGTACAGGGCAATTATTCGGGGATGGACTGGAACATCAAAATGTATGCGATTAATGTCTTTTAGCAAAGCCACCGGCTTGGAATATCTTTTCACGAAAAATGGTTTTATGTCAATAAACCCGTCTTTTTTTTTTTCAGACTAGAAAATTGGGTAACAATCACTGACTTATCCTATGTTTGTTGAATTCGTTATTGGAAACAAGTACTACTCTTTTGCTATTCTTGTCTGGGCTATCATTCTGTATACATTATAAATGTATACGCTATCTATTTTTCCGTTCTATTTAAGTTTTAAATAACATGCTTTGCTGACGTGTCAAACCCATTTTGAATTATGTTGAGTCAACACGGTAGTCATTTCTCCTTCCATCTTGCACAGGCAAAATTGGAAAACAGAACATTATTCAAAGCAGTATACTACGATGGAATGGACATCCAAATATTATATCTAGTTGATTGTCAGTTCTTAAAAAGAATGGACACCGTTCACTTTTGATATACAGCCAGTCTGTTAATGTCAGTGTTATTAGCTGCAGGATTCAGAATTGGTTCCAAAGGTCTGAATCGGGTAACATTGTCATGTCACTGCTGGAACAACAACAAAGTGGCCTAGAATCACCGACGTTCGTTAAGTGAACAGAAAACTACTACGTATTATAAAATTCAGACTTTCCAGCCCGTTACTGTCAAGAAACTTGTAAAAATGCAGCAAGTGGTACGGCAAACCCTGTGCTTACACATTATAAATTATAAGCTTTTGACAGCTCTTGATATCCATTTTTGTGGAGGGGAGAATCATAAAAGAAACTGTACACCTCAAAATACATGTACTTCTTCAACTAATGAATGTCATTAATGTCGCGTACAACGCAACTTAGCCGTACTAGCACTGAGCTAGAAAAAAAAAAATCATAAAATTCCAGAACTGACATCAGTATAACATTCGGGTTTTCCCCATACCTCCCTCTCGTCTTGCCCTCACTTACCATCTCGATATTTGGCGCTGGTCCTCCTGCTCTCCGACACATGCAGATCAGCGTTGAGACTGGCCACAGTCTTGCTGACGTTTTCCTTCCCACGGTCTTTGCTCATGCATTTGGCCAGAGATTCCTGTTGGAGAGACCAGCCCATCTTCAACTGTCTATGACTAGGGAATTCTTTTTTGTATGTATAGATTATTCCATTTAAAGAGAAAGTGAAAGTAACCACATCGAACGTAAATAAAGCTTCAATCAATGTCTCTTTTTCTACACCTGTTTATAAGTTTTAAAACACAATTAAATCGATCACTATTCGCAAGAAATCAATGGCGAGATATTAACTGAGTTTGACCACATTGTCTCAAATCACCACTCATCCATACTAAAGACACGCAATGAAAACAATGTGGCGTCTCAGCCGTGTCATTTCTCTTCTTCCAACTATTTCACAGGATATGAAAAGATGATATTGCAATGCACAGATAAAAAGATAATTGACACTCATAGAAAGATCATACTCATTCCCACGTCAAAGCACAGACTTACAGATGTGATAGGCCTCTCTTTATAAGTGATGTCTGTTTCACTCTCTGCTGTGCTACGTGGCGTTTTGTCTTCAGCTGTGCCTCCCCTCTCTTCAGTATTAGCCGCCTCTGTGTCCGTACCAGTAACCACCACTGCCACTTGAGCCTTAGAGCCTGGCTGCTCGACCTGATCATCAGCCGGTGCTTCTATCGCTGCTGTTCCATCCGCGTTGTGCGTTTCTTTCCCTTGTTCTTTATCCCCAACTCCATCATTTTGAACATCTTTTTGGGCATCGTCGTCTTTTTTCATTTCTGCATCTTTACTCTCATTTGTTGCCTCCTCGTTGAGTGGAGCTGCAGATGTAGTTCCAGATTTCTGAGCGTCTTTTCCCTCGGTCGATGATGTGGAATCTACAACTGCAGCAGCTGCAACATTTTCGCCATCTTTGTTTTCACCTTTGCTATCTTTGCCTTTGGCCTTGCTCTTTCTCCCGGCAGCAGCCTCTTGAGAACTTTGAGCTTTCTGGCCAGTGTTACTGGTCTCTGATTTGTTTTCCGGCTGTTTGCTTTGGTTCTCTTCATTTTCGTCATCCGAAACTAGGCCTGCCAGTTCTGGATCTTCTCCGGTATGTTTGGCTGAGTCAGCTATGGACACGGCTCCAGACATTTCACCTTGTCTTTCCGACTTCACCTCACTCCTTCCTCCTTCTCTGACCTCACCTTGACCATCTTGTTTGCTCTCGCCTTGACCTTCTTGTTTCGCATCATCCTGACCTGGTTTCTCGTCGTCACCCTGACCCTCCTGTTTGACTTCAGTCCGACTGGCTGGCTTTGCCTCACTTTGATTTGTAGATTTCTCTCCTGCCTGCTGCGATGACCTAGTTCCTCCCTGGGATTCCGACGGCCTGTCACCTTGACCAGCATTTTGGGATTGCTTTAAGAGCTCTTTCTGCTGTTCCTCTCGGGCCTGGACAGCAAGCCTTTGGTTGACCTCCTTCAGAGCCTCGGCAATGGCTTGTTGGGCTTTGGTATCCTCTGCAGGATAAAGCACATTAAATGTGAAACAGTCATGGACACACGGATAATATGAGATTATACTCTCAAGAACTACAAGAGTCTTTAAACTAAGGAGAGGACAGGTAAAACACACAACTTACATACATATAAATGACCGATTTGTATACATGTCACCTCTAACATATGACAGTCATGAAATAGGCCACAACTCCTTTGTAACTATACTTTCTAAGAAATACTGATATTTACCAATTAATATTACCCTCTCTGGCAACTAAAGTGGTGATCCTTGACAAAACTACTTTTCATAAACAATTCTGTAATATGACATGATTGCTGTTCGCAACAATGACATGTGGACGATTGTGTAATGTCAATCTTAACAACTGGTATGTTGTTCTCACCTCGCAATTTTGCATGGTCCAGCGCTCTTTCAAAGCTGCCATAGGCTCTCTCAAAATTCTGTAACTTCACTGGATTGGAAAAACAAGATGGACAGTTGTACAAAGAACTTACACAACATGTGGTGTGACTGCACCGTTTTTGCATCATGTCATTACTATTTCATATTGTTCTTTTTATGACTTGATCATTTTATGCAAATCCATCAACATCACCAACATCATCTCATACAACATTTGTTTGATCACTGTGGTCGTTTCATTGACCAGTCTGGATTGCTTTCATTAATTCATCCACCCATTCTTAAATCACGTATCCACCCATCCAGCTAGCCATCGACACGATCTATTTGCCTGATATGCATTGCCAATCGTATTAGTTTTTCGATGACTTGATTCTTATCATATCTCATGTTATCTTTGATAAGTAATTTCAGATCATATTATTTTTAAATGTCTATGTAATTCATTACGCCAGCGATTCATTCTTTACCCATGCATATACTGCATTGACTCATCCACCCAACTACCAACACACCTAGTCAGTTATCAATGCAGCCACCCAGCCAATCTTTTCATCCATTCAACCACTCAGTCTTCTCATCGATGTTTCTCTCCAGCTGGAGGGTTAATGAAATTTACTGAAAGACCTGTATGCGCCTCTGTAACTTTAAAAATAAAATCTTATGTTTTACCTTGGATAGCTCCGAGCAGGACACTGGACTGTAGCTGATAGAGACTGTTCTGTGAGTCCGCTGCTGCCTGCAGAGACTTCTGTGCCGCGTCCTTGGCGAAATGGTAATGATGGAGCTGTAGAAAGCAGCTGGCGATCTCATGGTACAGCCAGGCAGTCTCTTCGGGGGTGTTTGTCATGTTTGTCTTCTGGGCCAGGCTGTGAGAGGAAAAAGGGAAGTCGTTGATGCGGAAAATGACATAAATTAGCTATGCAATCCTATTTATAAATTTATAAATTAGCTATGCAATCCTATTTATTATTGTTGTCGTTGTAAATCTATTGTTATTATGAGTAGATACACATACTTTTGTGTACGTTGG
>JBCAUA010105856.1:0-10141 GCA_038406235.1 Peronia verruculata
TCACCTGCGGTGACACCCTCCCCCCCCCCCCCCCCCCGTCTTGATTATGTTTATGACTAATACTATTATTGACTCTGGAGTTCTGTGCACTAACCTTGAAGGACAACAAGTTAAAAGTGATGAGTGGGAAAACAGACAATACAGAACTGAAAGTCTTTATCGCATACATCCTCTACCTGGGATGCATGGCGCAAAATAAATAACTAAAGGTGATCTTTGGCCCTATTGACGGAATCCATTTGATCAAGGCCAACTTCTCCAGAACCAAAAATGTTCTGTCTTGATGACGTTCATCAGGTTCGATGATTAAGCATCAAGGAACCAAGGTAGAACACATGGTGTATTTGGGATGTATGGAACAAATTCCTTGGCAGGTTTTCGACGCACTAGCACCCGAGCGAGGTTTTAACTGCGGGCAAACAGTTGGTGCCTTTCAGGGGACGGTGTCCTTTTGTACGATATCTTCTCTCCAGACCGGATAAATATGGAACCACAATCCCATTAACCCACTCAGGATAATCTATTACTTGAATAGGAAAATGAATCGGGTGGAGACACATGATCGGGCCATCGATCTGTGAGGTATCTCATCTTTGAATTGTGCTAAGACATTTTCAAGAGTGGTCGCATTGCTTTTTACAGATCTCAGTCCGGCATGAGGTTTCTTGAGGCACAAGGAGACTTTGGTGGGCACGATGAAATGCAATAAAAACATTCTTCCTTCCAGAATTCAAATCCATAAAAGGTCTGAAATTGTACGAGTCACTGTTTGGATTCCGCAGAAAAGGCACATTGGTATCTTATCTATCAATAAAGGAAACGAATATAGCACAACTGAACATGATCCACATTGATTGAGAGACAGATGGAGATTCCCAGAAGAAACCTGTCACTATAGAACACTGCATTTCAACAAACTGAGGCGTGGACAGCATGGACAAAATGGCCCATGCATATACATGCAAGAGAAAAACAAAATAATAATAATAATAATAATAATGATAATAATAATAATAAATGGCTATTGGTTATTAAATCTCCTGGATCTTTCTAAATTTTTACCCGAGATCAAGTATATCAAATTCCGAATTACCGTTTTGTCTTATCCATAAAGAAGACAAATGTTCATAATGCAGGTTGTAAGATCAAGGAAGAGAGGGGAAATTGAAAGGAGAAAACGTCTGCTAACATTGCCCACTGTTTTCAAGGAAACCTATCGTCTCTAACTCAAGAGACTACACCCTGATTATCAAGAACCAGCCAGTACATCGGCAGCCCCTGCCTCTAAAGGATTAGAGAGTCAACATTGCTGTTGTTGTTTTGCGATATATGATGTGCGATGTCATCCTCTCACAGAATCGCAATAATAATAATAATAATAATAATAATAAACTTATCTTGATTTTCAGTTTCATTTTTTGACATTCACTCCTTCACATATCGTTATACTGACCTATATTACGACTCTTACCGAAAAACCATTACCTTCAGCACACATTAGACTTTTGGCAAGAGCAATCGAATCATGCCTTGCATTTGTATGGTCCAGCTGATAAGAACAAACCTGCCAGCATCGTAGTTTCAACCATTTATTTGTTCAGAAGTCAATGTGAACAAATGGTGCTTGCTACAGGAGTGCTCTTCCCAGTAACATCATAAAATCTGAGGCTTTGTATTCATTGTTATATCATGGTATTTCCCATAAAAGTGAAAACTGATACACCTTAATCGCTCAACCACCAAGATGCCGATCTTAATTTGTGTTATTCAAGCAACAGACTAGTGTTTTATAATATTACAAGAGTTTTTTTGTTGTTTTTTTTTAATGATAGCAAAATTAGTGACAGAATTGTGGCCCCATTAGATCAAAAGTCTGTGCTCTCATGAAATCGTTTTCTTTTGTAAAACAGCCAACAGGTTCTCAGTTTTCGGTTGTTTAAGCCCTCCCCATGGCATTGTTCCAAATTTTAACATATCAATCATACTGGTATGTAGAGTGTTGACCACGAATTATTGAGTCTATGACAAGGGTCTTGAATTTGCGACAGTTTTGTCTGTCACTGTGGCAGCATTAGGGGTTAAACAAGAGACTTACTGTCACCAGAGAAATCCTGACGCTTAGGAAGGTTCTTGTGGGAGTTGAGGGGTTAAGGAAGCCTGTGTCCTCTCCATATTCATGACTGACAACCGCATGACTTTGGTCTTTTTGACTGATAATTCTCCGATGCCTGTAGTTTTGGCCAATATTATACATCTTGTCTATGGAAAGAACAGGACTGTGTGCCCTTTAAATGTGTGCCTAGATTGGTCAGAAGATATTATGGTGTAGACATCTTGGAGTTTTTAAAGTTTCTTATTGTTATGTTATAACTATACTTTTTATTAGTCAATTTTACGGGAATAGCTGCATCTCAATACATTCCTCATAGATTCTCAACCGCCAAGGGTTCATGAACAGGCCTAATATAAACACCTGACGTCAGAATCATGCTCAGTGTTTTCAGAGAAGGCTAAGTCAGACTTCTCTATCTAAGAAGCCAGGCCTGTTGAATCTCTTAAAACACACACACACACACACAAAAATGTACTACATCCTTCTCCGACATCCATAGAGTTCACAATTTCAACACCTTTATCTCTAGGTAGACAGTTAACCGCTCGATGATGTTTCCCCATCCCTGTCCCCTTCCCACTTCGCTTGCCCTTCGATCCTACATTTTTTTTAATGTTCTTGTCGTTGTTGTTATTGCTGTTGTTGTTGTAGTAGTATTTTTATTGTTTTTGTTTCAATACTATTTCAAACGACAGGGAGAAAAGCTCGACACTGGAAGAATAGGACTAAAAGGAGTCAATCACTATGTTTTCAAATGTTTATAAAAGAGGTTGCCCATCTTAGGAAAGAGTGTATGCAGGATTTCAGATTCTTTTGGACCTGATACCATCCTCAAGGATCTGTGTAAGCGAAGCAAGAATTATGTTCTCATGAAGCGGCTTATTGATTTGCTCTATCTCATTCTGGGCTCTTTATGTGTATGTGATCAGCAAGGATTGCCTTCCACTGATTATGTTGTTCTCACCAGTCTGACGTAATGATACATCACTCCTGGTGATGGCAGGGTATATAAGTAGGTTCTCTGCTCCACCTGCAGGCGGTGAAAGCCCGCCATCGGTAGGATGTCTCCCATGGAATATCACCCTCGATATTCCAGGGATGACATCTTTTTTATCTCTCCTTGTCCGGCTCTCTTTTCTCTCTTCTTCTTGACGTGTAAACGAATCTTACCGTGGTCGGCACCATTATAGCCGTGATCTTGCTAGTGTGCTGTTAAACTCCAACACATATAAACAAACACTCTTTTCGGGGTGATGATCAAACTAATCAAGCATAATTTTAATTGCTTCACTACTGTTTTTCTACCAAGATATTGGTTATACAAATTTCGATGATTCCACAGTTTTGTTGTTGTTGCTTTTCTACTGGGCACTCGATTTTTCCTATAAAAGACGGAAATATATGTAATTTACCGTAATTATCCTCGTCGCTTCACTTAAGGAAAAAAGAGGAACAGAAAAAGGAAACATTTGTTATCCTCTATTATTATCGGTCAATGTTGTCGCGGTGCTCCTTTGGTTAGTCCGTCATCTTTGGGATAAGAAGTTGATGGGTTCAAATCCTGTCGGTGCCGGACAATTTGTCCAAGACAAAAACATTTCTTGCACATTTTCTAACCTAAGCATGTTTTTAAAAAAAAAATATATCTAAATATAATCTGTTATTGTTGTTGTTATTACTGGCACTATTGTTATTATTATGATGAGATCTCCCATTGGTGATGACACTGACTTAGAGAGAGGAAAATTATCTTGTGAGATTATAAGACGCGCGGCCATAAGAACATACAGAAAGATCCAGATATGCAGCGCTTCTGTCTGCCAATAGGCAGGGTATATAAGTAGGCCAATAGGCAGACAGACCTATAAACTAACAATAAATACAGGCAATGAGCCCGGCAGACACACACACATACACACACACACACACACACAGTGACAGGGATTAACAAACTAACTGGCACACAAGCAGGCATGCAGACAGATAGACAGTTTGACAGACAGACAGACAGACTGACAGACAGATACACAAGCACAAGATAACATATAAGCGACATAGAGACATGAGTGAATGCATATGTCCGTGTGGGTATTTGCATGAGATAGGAAGTAAGGGAGAGATGAACAGACAGACAGACAGATAGGCAAACTGACAGACAGAGTGAGATAGACTAAATACATAGAAATTTGAGCATTTACGAGAGCCTCGCACTCAAGAGAAAAATGTAGCATAGCGGCATTATACCAAACTCTGACATTGCACTTGCTTCTCTGTGCCGCCCTCCAGATTGCCAGCTCCAGTTCACTGCCAACCAAGTGGGCACAGAACTCACAGTGAGATGTGATTGTTCTCCATCAGCTCTGCAAGCCGCCAATGTGGCCCATATTATCAGTATGGGCATCTCCAAGTAAGTCCACTGTGGCCCATATTATCAGTATGGGCATCTCCAAGTAAGTCCAAAGTGGTCCATGTTATCGGTATGGACATCTCCAAGTAAGTCCAATGTGACACATGTCATCAGTATGGGGATCTCCAAGTAAGTCCAATGTGAGCCATGTTATCAGTATGGGCATCACCAAGTAAGTCCAATGTGGTCCATGTTATAAGTATGGGCATCTCCAAGTAAGTCCAATGTGGCCCATGTTATCACTATGGGGATTTCCAAGTAAGTCCAATGTGGTCCTTGTTATGGTCTCCAAAAGTAAGACGCAATGAAATATAATAAAGAAGGAGACGCAACTTGTGTTAAAACTTTCAAGCTGTTGTTAAACATGGACTGTCGGAAATAAATGGGGAATAGAGACAACAACAACAACAACAAAAGATTCCACTGAGCCAAACACTTACTGTTATGAAACTGAGAGGGAATTATGCTACGTTGCAAATATAGTCTTCTGAAAAGTTTTGAAGGGAACAGTAGATGACTATAATCTATGTCACAGGAGAAAAATCGTTACATCAATGTAATCAAAGATATGTTCAAGATGCTAGTATTTACGTAATGTGTTGTGTTAATAAAAGATATTCAAAGAGCCTGGATTTGAGGTGATTGGCTACATTGTCGACTGTCTTTCAAATGACAGGACTGTCAATGGTCAGGACGAGACTTTGGTGTCGACGTCGGCAGTGGATGGTTCGACTATCACTCACAACCTTGGGGATGGTGTGGTTAGCAGCGATGTTACCTTTGACGGGGTAAGTGTATGAGTCGTACTTTCTAAAGATGAGATTAGATATTCGATGGATGGATGGATGGATGGATGGATGGATGGATGCATGGAAAGAGAGATGGATGGATGGATGGATGGATGGATGGATAGATGGAAGATAGATGGATGAATGCATGGAAGGAGAGATGGGTGGGTGGATGGATGGATAGATGGATGGATGCATGGATGGATGCATGGATGGATGGATAGATGGGTGGATGGATGAATGGATGGTGGATGAGTGAATGACTGGCTGAATGAATGGATGAATGGGTGAATGGATGGATGGATGGATGCATGAATGAATGAATGAATAGATGATGGTGAAAGAATAGATAAATGAGAGGGTGGATGAAAAGATGGACAACTAGATCAATTGGAGAGTAGATGGATAAGTGCAAAAATGGATGGCTGGATTGATAAATGGACGGATGGGATGGCTTACAGGCCGAAGAAGTGAAGAATACATGGAAGGACTTTGATGGATGGATGGATGGATGGATGGATGGATGGATGGATGGATGGATGGGTGGATGAATGGATGGACGAGTGGGTTGCTGGGCAGTCAGATGATTGAATAGAGGAATGCATGAGTGGAATGGACAGATGGATGGATAGGGTAATCTAAAGACGGCCAGAACTGTAAACAGGTATTGGCCACATGATCGGATAAAATTGCAAAAAATATGGTCACAGAAGCAAAATGAGATTGAATGAAATTAGTAAATAAAACATATCCTCTTCGGACTTTGCATCCTAGAACTCTACTTCTTTTGCAGTCTGAGTGTTCAATGCAGATCGTATGGCCATTTGCTGGGAATACCATGTCTGGTGACTACACGTGTACCCTTTCTGGTCTTGATACCAGCAATATTCCAGTCTCACTGACCGAGGATCTGGTACTCAGCATAGTGGGTAAGGAGCTAGCTTGACTGGTACTGAGGTTAACGGGTGGAATATTTCCATATCTGGAGGAGATTTTTGATGCGTGGAGTCGAAGCTTGAACGTGAAGTAAAATTTGTCAAGATAAAATCTAACTAAGCACCTTATTAGACAAGATAAGTCTCACTGATTAAGCACTGTTATACACAAATTAATCCAACTAACTTAGCACCTATATAGACATGACAAGTTTCATTGATTAAGCACCTATATAGATAAGGCAAGTCTCATTGACTAAAGAATATTATACACAAGTTAAATCCCTCTGACTAAGCACTTATATAGATAAGATAAGTCTCACTGATTAAGAAGCTAGACACACAAGACAAATGTCACCGACTTGGAATATTATACAGGTTAAAACTCACTGAATCAGTACCGTACTGTAATAAAAGCAAGATGCGTTTTACCAAAAGCATAAGAAATGGATCTAGACCAGAGAAGTGTCACTAACTACACATGTATGTCACTAAGCACCAAAACAAACAACATAATATGCACTGATTGAGCAGTTTCATTCACATGATAATTTGCACTGACCAGCAGCTATAGAATGCTAGGTGAAATAATTGATATTCTTTGCTCCCCCCCCCCCCCACCTCTCTTTCTCTCTCCCCACCCCATGTCCTTCCCCTGGTGACATCACGTAGATCCGAACCCCAGCCTCACTGTCACACCCCATATGATAGCCGGCGGCCTGTCGAGGGATCTGGTCCTGAATTGTGCCATTGACGATTTCAACTCTCTCAATCTGAGCTTGGTAACGTTGCCGTTACAAATTGTTACTTTGCTGGGCCTCCCAGCACAGGGCCTAAGACGTTACTAATGATATCCTATAAAAGTAGGAAATTTGACATCCCTGCATATTTAAAGCCCAACTGAAAAGTAAAGCAAGGCGTGTCCTCTGGGCGATATCCAATACTACGAAAGTGGTGCTTCACCCTGGTACAGGTTTGGTCTCTCACCCCCGTTTTATTTTACCTTATTACATGTATTAGCTCTCATTTTATCCTATTCTCCTCTTGTTTCTCTTATCTTAATTCCTACCATTTTTGCATAATGTCTTATCCTATATTTTATCCTATATCGTGTCTTTAATATTTTCGTACCCATATCTTACCCTATCTTAACAGCTTTTATCTTATTTGTTTGTTATTTACTGTATTATCTTATCCTATCTCATCTGATCTGATCTTGGGCATCTTCGCTGTGGAACAGATTACCAACATCGAGCTGACCTATCTCCATGACTCCATCGACCAGCTTCTGGCCACCATCAGCGTCTTTGAGCCGGCAGAGGCGAAGCCAGGGAGCCTGATTGACTCCATCTCTGGGTACATTGGCAATGTGAGAAACATTATCATTTCCTCTGATGTATGGTCACATCGTGATTCTGGAACTCCTGGTTGACAAATGCTGTACGTCCATTCCTATAGAAAGTTGAGGATGACAGTAACTTTAGGTTTTAGCTGATACCAGAATTTTGCGCAACCTGTCTCATGAAAAATTATTACCAGGGTTTTTTACCATTCCATTCCATCTGTGTTTCCATCTATCCACACATCCATAGATCGATCCTTCCTTCCATCCATCCATCCATCCATCCATCCATCCATCCGACCATCCATCCATCTGTCCATCTGTCCATCCATCCACCCACCCATCCGTGCATCTATCCATCCATCCATCCGTCCATCCATCCATCCATTCATCCATCCATCCATCCGTCCATTCATCCATCCATTGTTTAAATTATGTATTTCTCAAACCATCAGTCCATTCTCGACTCCTTCCATCTACCCACCTGTCCATCCATCTATATCCATCTTTCCCTGCACCCCTCGCTTTATCTACATATCCAAGCAGAACGGTGAAAACTACCTGTCGGTCACATGGCTGTATCCTGACGCAGACAATGCCGGCAAATACACCTGTGAGATCCTAGGCATCGACACAAACTCTATGCCTGTCCACTTCGTAAGAGACGTCACTGTGACCTCCTCAGGTAAAGGTAGTAAAGACCAACATGCTAGGGTTGGTGACCAAGTGGTTAGACTGTCGCACTCAGAGTCAAAAGTTCCCGAATTCCAACGGGTTTCCGAAATTTGCTCTTGGAAAAGACCATTCACACAAATTTGACTGCATGCCATTTGGATAGTACATTCGGTTAGAGACAGGATTAGGTTTGCGCGGGACGGTAATGAATCTTTTTCCCGGCCGATATCAAGGAATGTTATTATATTGTAGGGTATCTATGGAGTTTATGAGGTGGCATTATATTGTAGCTATGTGAATAGGGTTTTTTTTTTTTACGTGGTGGGGGGGGGGGGGGGACTGAAATAAAGGATGTTAATATAAAAGCTTATCCTTCCTCTTGAGATCAAGGCTCAAAGTTTACTTTGCTAAAGGTGTTTTACTCTTGTTTTTATGTCAGACCCAGCCCGAGAGCTGCTCTTGGAAAAAATTCGAGAGCTGGACATGGCTCTGTCCGCTAGCTCGGCAGTGTCCGCAGCCGACTACAACAACATAACCCAGCTGTATAACTACTACTACAGCTTGTACAGTAACGTGTCCTCAGACCTGTACCTCACAGAGGCAGAGCTGCTGACTGCTCTAAACTCCAACCAGCAGCTAAACAGCAGTCTACAGAACGTCACCGCCCTCTACCAACAGCTCAGTAAGTTATGACGTATTCATTCTTTAAGGACCAAGCTCTAGAAGAGGTGATGTAAAGTATTCAGGTATCCAGTAGTTTTATAATTATAATAGTTTGGTTTAACGACTGTTGGCATATCAGGCAGACAAAGAGACAAAGACAGAATGAAAGACACAGACAGTAAGAATACAACAAGATAAACTGGCAGACAGACAGGCAAACAGACGTGGATTGCGGGCTCGACACGGATTTGGACATTCTGTTCAGCAACTCAAAGGCCTCTGGCTTCTCAGGTAGTGAAGCCCGGAGTTTAACCTTCTCTGATAGGGGCCAATATGTTTCAGAGGTTCAGTGTATACGCTCCGCGCGTTAAAAACCCAAGTCAGAACGTCAGAGAAAGAGTAAGTGGAGACGTCACTGTCCGGGCCAAATTACAAAATTTCAAATTTCTATGCATAAAAACTCTTCTCACCAAAACCAGTGCCCCTTTAAGCTCCTCTAAAAAACATATTTTCTAGAAGTTGAACCCTTAAGATATAGACAGACAGACAGACAGACAGACAGACAGACAGACAGACAAGAACATTTGCAAACAGAAATATCAGATTTTGATTCCCAGAAATAGACATGGCAATATTCAATATTTGGTCTCCAAAGACACCTCTCGCCTTAACAATACCGGGACTTACATTCCAGAACTTTTACTTTGAGGTTGATGGTGCAAGTTGGTTACTGAGGTTCCTAGAGATCTAAGAATGGAAACCTTTCAAGTCTGTTGCTTTCTCTGAATGTAACTGATTGAAACCAAAAAGTTTCAGATGTTCGTGTTCCATGTTTCCTAGCGAGCTTCAGTTTTCTCATTTCAAACAGAGACACTGGTCTTGTAGCTGAGTCGTTGTGGTCAACACATATTTTGTCCTTTACTTCATGTCTTTATTTTCTTTTATTTATTTATTCATTCATTTTTTTTCTCAGCATGGCAACTGAACTCGACACCAGGACAACTTCCGGGCTCTGGCGGTAAATTAGATATTTTCTTATTGTTTTCTTCAAATATTTCATAAAGTAAATATCTCAATAAATTAGAAGTACCAGCCGATTCAATTTTATCAGACATAGTGTGATGGCATACTTGCATATCATTTAAACATAGATAGATAGATAGATAGATAGATAGATAGATAGATAGATAGATAGATAGATAGATAGATAGATAGATA
>JBCAUA010105867.1:0-23599 GCA_038406235.1 Peronia verruculata
TTCTTTCCTCTCTTCTTCTTGACGTGTAAACGTATCTTACCGTGTTTGACACAATATAGCCGTGATCGTGCTGATGTCTCCTTAAACCCAACACAACAATAACAACAACGTATTATCATTTGTCTGCATTCAAGCCTTATGTGTGTTCATACAATGCCTGAGACTGACGCTAACTAACATGTACTAATTTAGCTTGTTATCTCCGAAGATCCCGAGTACCTTACATGAGAATGCTTGATAATGTGAACTGGGCATCTATCAGAAGATAAAGAATCCCATGTCATTTTAGGGCCACACATGGACTTTTACTTAACCCTGAAAATACTATTGAATTCATCGCAGTCCTGTTTTTTCCATAGAGATAGATCTATTCATGGCGTGTCGGTGGCCTAGCGGTTGGGCCGTCATACTCGGGATCTAAAGTTCGGGGTTCGAATCTTGAGAGGTCCCGACATTTTGTCACTGGGAAAGACAATTTACAGATGTTTCCTGATTCGGCCCAGGTTTAAATGGATACCCGAGTATAGACAGTGATTGATATTATTAGACTGATAACGATTTGAGCGCCTGACAAGCAGCCGCCTTGTATGCTTCCCAGGAAGCTGAGAACGTTTATGAATGTCTTCATTGGGTATGTAAAGCGCTAGAGCCTGTATTGTAAGGGGATGGGCGCTATATAAATGCTCTCTCTCTCTTATTATTTAAGTTTAATTCTTTCCACACTAGACACAAAAAGGCCTATACGTTACTGGGTGATGGCTCGTCTCGTACGACTTACAAAGTTTCGATTTTATAATCAATAACTTTTATTGGTGTCGATTTTTTTTTACAAAATTGGACTTACTCCGAATTTAGGACATTAGTATTAAAACGTGTCAATCTGAACTAACATCGTCTTTCGTACCTAACGTGTTAATAAGTAACAATTTGAATGGCAGTATAAAATATGTAACTTGTTATTGATTTTTACAGAAAGATTATTTGAATAGAAAATAAAATTGAAATTTTAACGAGTCAGTTTTTGAATAGACCAGCCCATTAACAGTTCTAGGATTGAAAGATGGAAGGACAACATGGAGGAATGGACACAGAGAACATTTGCACAGACTCCGATCCTAGTCCACAGCTGTGAGGGATGAAGAAGATCAGTGTGCAACCCATCAGGAGGGGGGGGGGGGGGGTGCTGATGATCCCAGAAGGAAATATGGACTAAGAAAATGAAGACGTTTCTAAGGTTAAACAATACCAGTCGTATTCTTCAACTCTGTTATAGACCCAATCAACAACGAGTCACCTTTAATGAAGTTTAATTTGCATCTATCTAGTAATAAGAATAAGTATCTAGAGTAAACTATTTGTATTCGTATTTCTAATTAACCACTTTGTTGTTGGTATAGATTTATGCCCTTTCAATTAACCCTTTCATACGTAAGCATGCTTTACCAAACAAGATATAGGACCCTATAAAAATCTATGTTTTGTGTCTGAATTGTCCCCAGGTGTCTTGAAAGCAATGAGACCAATACATTAACACTTTACGACAACTGTCGGCTATTTCGGTGTCCACATTGAGAATGTTCTGTTGAATATGCCAATGTTTGTCAATTCTTCGTACAGAAAGGATTAAAAAAAAAAAACTAGAAATTAACTAATATTTGCATCTGGAAATTAATTCTTTCATCCTTGTTTTAGCCCGGACCGCTTGGTTTCAAAATGAATTGCTTGTATGCGTAATCATTGGAGGCTGATGTTTGACGTTGATTTATCTTTGAAGTATCAGTAGATATAAGAACAGAAAAATCCTATCATCGTAGATTATAATATTCATGTTGACGCGATAAAAATGTAAACTTTTAGTCTATGTGTTGTTAACTGACATTGTTACTGTCCATCCATCCTTTCATCCATCCATCCATCCATCCATCCATCCATTCACCCATCCATCCATCCATCCATCATTCCATAATCTATCCATTCATCCATCCATCCACTCATCCATTCATCCATTCATTCATCCACCCACCCATGCATTCATCTATCCATCCATCCATCCATCTATCCATCTATCCATTCATCCTTCTGTCCATCCATCCACCCATCCTCCATCCATCCATCCATCCATCTATCCATCCATCCATTCATCCTTCTGTCCATCCATCCACCCATCCACTCATCCATCCATCCATCTATCCATCCATCCACTCATCCATCTATCCATCCATCCATCAACTCACCCACCCATCCATCTATCCATCCATCCAGCCACTCATCCATCCATCCACTCATCCATTCATCCATCCATCCATCAACTCATCCACCCATCCATCTATCCATCCATCCATCCACTCATCCATCCATCCACCCATCCATCCATCCATCATTCCATAATCTATTCATCCATCCATCCACTTATCCATTCATCCATTCATTCATCCACCCATCCATGCATCCATGCATCCATCTATCCATCCATCCATCCATCTATCCATCCATCCATTCATCCCTCTGTCCATCCATCCACCCATCCACTCATCCATCCATCCATCTACCCATCCATCCACTCATCCACCCATCCATCTATCCATCCATCCATCCACTCATCCATCCATCTATCCATCCATCCATCCAGTCATCCATCCATCCACCCACCCATCCATCCATAAATCCATCCATTCATCCATCCATCCATCTATTTATACGATCCACTTACACTACCAGTCTGGAAATGTTTCTGGTTTCCACTATGATATTTATGACATATCACACGATCATATAAAACACATCAGATGTCCAAAAAAATCTCCCGTAACAAAAACCGACTGTTATTGACCACAGCATGGCAACATGTAGCGTTGAACATGGATATTTTGACCACAAAATTGTGGCTAATAAGCTATAATCTCACCAAAGTGAGATACAGGCAATCCTGTGTCTCAGTGACACTAGTGATTGTGTCGTTGCTGTCAGAATGAGCTCTGAGTCGCTGAATTTGTTCAGGAAAAGGGGATAAAGATGGCCTGATATGGATGTTTTTATATGGTAGAAATTGAACAATCATTCATCTCTAATCAAGAAGATCCCCAGCGAGAGCCCCTGGTTTATAACTAGGTACTCTGTTCCCACCTGCAGGCGGTGTAAGCCCGCCATCGGTGGGGTGTCTCCCATGAACGTTCCATGTCTCCTCGACGTTCAAGGGGAGACATCTCTTCTTTCTTTCTTTCTTTCTTTCTTTCTTTCTTTCTTTCTTTCTTTCTTTCTTTCTTTCTTTCTTTCTTTCTTTCTTTTCTTTCTTTCTTTCTTTCTTTCTTTCTTCTTTCTTTCTTTCTTTCTTTCTCCTTGCTCCTGTCTTCTGTCCTGCTTTCTTTCCTCTCTACGTCTTGACGTGTAAACGTAAGTTACCGTGTTTGACACAATACAGCCGTGATCGTGTTGATGTGTCGTTAAACCCAACACAACAACAATTAATCAAAAAGACAGAGGCTGACTACAAGTGTAGCAGGACGTTGTGAGCTGATTATTAAGATCCATGTGCCAATTTGTTCATTTATGTTGGTGGGGGGGGGGGGGGAGGGGGGTCGAATAGTCTAACTTTAGATGATGTTGATAAGCTCTTCAGTCTTTTCAAAATTTCTGGCTACAGTCAACTCGTGGAAGACTTTCTTCACCATATAAGTTTATATGGATTTAAATTTTACATAATAGAAATACCCCAGTCCTTAGAAAATCGAGATACGACCCATTTTGATCGGCAAGCAGGTAAATGAAGACTCCAGTTGAAAAAACAAAAACAAAACAGGTAGTCAAATTTTATTAAAAATACGTTATTCCCGGGACGTTATACAGCACACCGCTATGATTTGTTGGAACAATAATTCGGAAAAACCACGTAAGTTCTGCTAAAAGAGAGTTTTTAAACGGGTACACAGTGAAAAATACAGACTTCTTAATTTGTTTTTTGTTTTTCTTCCTTTGTCGACAATGTGACTTATCTGGTTTTTCCAATGGAGTCTTTAAAGTATCCTTGAAAACTTTGATAAGTAGCGCCTCTCAGCTGGCGGCAAAACATTCATAAAGGCTCGCTAAATAGGTCTAGATTTGAAAATTCATAGAAGCTGAGCATTTGTTTAACCCATTCACTCCGATCAGCCGCTGTAGAAATCAACAACGACAAGATAAAACCTCCAGCACAGAACAAGCCGCTGTATCAAATTTGAAGTAATCTAGCCTCATCGCCTGATAACAGTTATCTATCGCTTGTCATGGAGTTTCCAATGATAGAGAACTTGCTATTCAGCTCAGATATAACTTATGGAGGGAAATGAAACGCGTCTTCAAGTCATAGTTCCTTAGGCACCATGGTTAAGTGAGGAAGGATCCAGTTAATTCAATGTATATTGTTTGGAAAGCATTGAAACCAAAGTATGAGCGAGCGAGTTTTGGCTGTATGGGTTCTCTGACATCTATAGGGTTAAAGTCATGGAATATTTATGTGTAGCAAGCCCTGAGATCGTGTATCTCAGACATATCAAAGTGCTGTCTTAGACGAATAGTTAGTAAAAAAACTTTTAACTTTCTACACTACAAGTTAGTTTCTGTAGGGTGAAGTAAAAAAAACACACACAAAAAAAATGAAATGCCACCACGTAACGTTGCAATAAAAGGTATCAAAATCGGCAACCTGCAAAGGCACTGGTGACGGTCTGTTTGAAAAATATTTTTGTTTTGAAAAACAACAAAAACGACCATGAAATTTTAGATACGTGTCATTTATTCTGACGTTTGGTTTTCATTTTAAGTATCGTATAACTGGATGATCGAACCGGATAGCTGACTGGACTTCTACTAGTGTGGCGATCAGTCAGGTTAAGTCATAAGTTGCTGGATTTGAACAGACAAATCGGGGATTGAATGTGATGGGGCTGGTGTGATGTCTATGTTTTTGTATTACAAAAGTAAAACATAATAATAAAAAACATTCATCTCTGAATTAAAAACAAAATAATTATATTTTACTTAAAAGGGAAAACTGTCTCGAGGCGGGTGGAAATGGGTTGTAAGTCGCTGAGCTAGAACGTAGAAATCTGGCTTTGATTGTAGTGGGGGGGGGGGGGGGAATCAGACATCGAATTTTCTATTTATTTATAATTGCATATATCGTAAGTCCATTCATTTCTGAGGAAGACAGTATCGGTCTTACCCACCATTTCTAACTATTACTTCATTAAAATCGGGTGTTTTTTTTGTGAGGTAAGTATGTAGATTTATGGTCTGGACCGTTCATTTAAACTTCATTTTCTCGAAATTGTGGTCCCTGCTGAGGGTTCCCCCTTTGTCTTTTTAAACTGCAACATCTCTAACTGGAATAAAGCTAGCTCAAAACTTTTTCACCACCCGAAAGGGTATTAAATAATCTTTCACATAATGTGAAAAGCCCCAAATGGTGAAAAATCGACACACGTATCTTTGTCACTGGCCGCAAGACAAATATGAATATATCACGTTATCATGATGTGAATATATTAGTTTGACTAGCACAAAATCCACGGCCTCCGTGGGAATTAAAAAAAATATATATATTATAAGCGTGAGCACGTCTTTGTTGATAGTTTGTTTGATTAGATTGAATTTTACTCAAAGAAAAAGTGTTTTGAACGCATCATGCTATCCAACGTACAATTCGGATCAAGCAGCCTCGTGAGTTTTAATTCAATTATTATCTCATTTTTAAAATAACGTCAAAGATAGTAAGCTTTTTTTTTTTCAGATTTATGTACATAGAAACACAGATCCACAAGCAACAATGTTGTGTGGTAAATTTCAGATGGATCCGTCCAGCAGTTTCCGAGTCCATAAGCTTTTTGTGTGGCTTTTCTTGCAATTTTACAATATAGAATGTCAACTTGTTGCAAATTGTTCTCATAAGGTTAACCGGTGCTGAGGGTTCACGTCCTGCATCTTCAGTGTGCAATATCTCTGGTTCCAACCACGCCAAGCCAGAACGTTTGTTATCACAGTCATGAAAGTGCATTTGTTAGGGTTTATGACAGAAGTAAGTAAAACTGGTAGAAAAGAGACTTGCAATAGATCTGTTTCGATCAAGCGAATGGCTGGAAATCCCTGTCTAATGTGAGTAGGAGGGTACAAACACTGCGAACTGTTCACTACCACTGTCATAGAAAAACTTAGTAAAAATGCTCGAGACCGGTGATAATAGTTCTCGGAGCTCGTGGTGGAGCGGTAATAAACATCGGCGAGTGTTCTATTTTAAGCAACAAACATAGGTGAGCAATCTATTTTAAGTAAGGGGTACAAAACTTCGCCGGGGATTTCCAGGTTTTTGCTTAGTCGATTATGAAGTATTTATTTTGACTGGGTGTAAGTTTTTTATAACTGCATTTGGTGTTCGTGGCATTAATAATAATAATAATAATAATAAAGAAGAGGGATTACTTTATATTAGCAAACATGTTACATGGTGTGGATGGCCTAGTGGTTGGGCAGGTAAACTACGCCGCGGTCGAACACTGACTGGTCCTGACATTTTGTCCTTGAGAAAGACAATTTACACACATTTCCTGACCTGACCCAAGTTTAAATGGGTGCTCGGCTATGGATAGTGATTGATATTGTTAGACTGATAAGGATTTGAGCGCCTAACAGGCAGCTGCGGTGTATGCTTTCCAGAAAGCTGAGAACGTCTGTGAGTGTCTTCTTTGGGTCTGTCGGGGTAATAATAGATCGTAAAGCGCTTAGCGCCTGTACTGTAAGGGGATAAACGCCATATATATGCTCTCTATTATTATTATAAAAATTATTTTTTAAGTACAATTTTTCTCCGAGGAGATTTTCACACTGAACTCTTCTTACTCCATGGGCAGTAAAATCCAAATCCTCAGTTAAGCTCCTTCTAACATCTGACCTATTTCCCCTGATTGTGGGTCAAGTATGTCAACCTGATTGTAGATTCATTGTCATTCGATTCAACATAGAGATAGCCATGTCTTACTCGTTACCACCGCCCTAAGACATACATTTAAGCACATTATCTACACTGGTCAACCTTTACAGTTCAAAGAGGTGAAGGTTAAAGGGTTAAGGCTGTTCTCTTCTGACAAAATGTCGCATATGCAGAAAATCAATTTTTACAGGAGAGTGAAAAAAAAAAAAGTTTCTATTTGTTCTTTAGTAAATAGCAATTCGCATCTATTTTATGAATCTGCAACAAAACTTATAAAAGGCTTATGGACTCGAAAACTGTTGAATGTATCCATCTGAAATTTGGCACACAACATTGGTACATAAAGATTTGTGTTTCTACTTACATCAAGTCCGTCTTCCCCCACTCCAAAGAAAACCAACAAAAAACGTTTGACTTTTGACTTTATTCTAAACAGGTGGCAACAATTAGGTATTTCGAGATAAATCACATGACCGAGGATTTTCGCTCACGCGTTTATTTGTTTACTTGCTCTGCGCATGGCAGACAAATCTTGATGAATGATGAGCTTTCAAACCTGTCACATCATGTAAACAAAGCCACATGCGAGCAATGTTGCCTCGATCATGTGACCGATCTCGAAAAACCTCATTAGTTCAACAGAAAGACTATCTGTTAGCAGTACCAGATCTTAAAATACATTATGTTGAACAAATTAAAATTTGTGCATGAAAATAAGATTCTCACATTTTATTTTGTGAGAAAGAGTTGCCTGTTTTAGCTCCAGTGTTTACATTGCAATGAAGCGGACCATAAGATAGATAGCATAAATCTGATGTCAGGCAAACATCAGGGAGCAAAATAATCCCCCCCATCCCACCCTTAAGGTTGGTGGTTTGTTCATGTTGGGGTTTACCAGCACGGTAACAGCTATATTGTGCCTCCACCCTTGAGGGCATGTGCTACTAAAAAAAAATCAGTTTCACCATTTTGTACGAAAGACTGTTTTTGCATCACTGACCTATTCTGTAAGTTTCTAGGACTAGGCAAAGAAACAAAAAAAAATATATATTTTTTATTATTACGCAATAAGATTGGCAGCCATTTTGGATTATTACCACATATCCTTTGTATGCCTATTATGTTTCTTTATGTTGTTGTTTTTTTCTGTCAGTTGTTCTGAAAATTGATGTGAAACAACTTGGGACATGCAAACATCTCTGTGTAGGAGATTTTGAAATTTATTGATTCTGTCTCTTGTAACCAGCTAGAACAACTTGATGCTCTATTATGTATGGAAAACCTCACCAGCATGATCATGGCTTAGCACGATCTCCTGTTTAACACAAACTTCTCACGAAAGTTCAGTTTCAACCCTTCTTTGAACATACAAATTTATTTTCAGTAATACTCTCAGGTTTGTGTGTTCAGTCAGCATAGCACATCCATTCATTTGGACAGTTACTGTTGTCAGTCATTTGCGCTAGCTACGTCCTATGAAAACATTGAAAAGCCCACTTTCTCGCTAACCTGTGCATTGTTGTTGCTAGTGGGCTTACTACCAGTGCTTATAGTACAACTAATCCTAATGTTGGTCCACCCTTCTTACTCCCTTTCATAAACACATGTGATCAGTGTTATAATGTTATTACATTAACCTAGACCTTCACTTGGGCCCATCTCTCGTTCCCCTGTCTTCAACTTCAATTGTGCCTGGCACGCAGCATCATACTACATTACAACACACCTGTGACTGGTACTTCGACTTTTATCATCATGCATTATCACCTGTCCACACACTATGATTCACTAACCAAGTTTTAAAAACTTTTCAAACTTGAAATTCTAATGGAAGGAAAGAAAAAAAAAAACAAGCTCTCAAAGCATATTTAATATATTGACCCTTTTAATAAGTTAATGTGTAATAAATCTATGTTCTGTTTTATTTCACATTTGTTCCTAGGCCTCTTTTCCATGTTTCTGAATATCAGCAAGGATTTGGACAAGGAAAATGGTTGATCCTGATAACATGCTAATCCTGATAACACAATCATTCAAGTTTGATGCCAAGGGTGGGTGTGTTGTCAGGGTTCCAGTAAAGTTCCACTGTATTGTTTTCATTATACAATTTTTCCTTGCTCAAACAGCAATAAAATAAACATGCTAAGAATACAGTTTTGTCTTGTACAAATGTTTGTTATATAATAACAAAAGCAATCTAGTAAATTTTAGCCTATTCAAATTCAAAAGAAAAAGTTATAGGGATTGTTCGGCAGAAAAATAAGTTTTGAGAAAATCAATGAAAGATTATTTCCCTATGAGTATATAAACACTAAAATGAAAACAAAAGCATGAAAAGGAGGCTTTTCTCCTTCCTTTTACATGCTGACACAATTGTGTGTCATATACTCGTACAAATGGACAAGAAAGCAAAATTGAAGTTTTCATTTTGACCCAAATATTGAAACTTTTGACATTTATTTGCCTGCACATGCCCTTAAGGCCTATACCTCACCTAAACAAATCTGTCTTTCGACAGACTAATGCCTGTTTTTTAGGGAGTTGTGAACTATGGAGTAATACGAACCCTACCACACTACTTAGATGCAACATTTCATTTGTGAAAAGTTGTGACCGGCCACAAACCAAGTACGACAAGCCTGACTAACGACTGGTTTGACCCAGTAAAAGAATAGAGGAGTCTACCCCACTAAGATGAAACTGCTCTGAAATTTGACGACATGCCAAGTTCCATACACCTACACATACATACATCTGATCGTGTTTTGATGACATGCCGAGTTCCTTTCACCAATTTCACCAATGCATCTGATCATTTTTACGCCAAACTACATTCTGTTCACATCAAACAAGGACCATCTGCAAATATTTTTTTTAAATTAATCATGGATGTCGATGTCAATTGGACTGAGAAATTAATAAGTGCAGTTGAAGGCAAACCTTTGCTGTACAATAAAACTTTGAAAGATTATTCTAACATGCTATCTCTGTCAATTCCATGTTTGAAATGAATCGTTAATATCAAAGTCTTAAGACGCTTGAATCTTAGTGTGGTAGGGCTAAGGTGGAAGTTAAACTCTGCGACTAAACTAAACAGGCTAAAGACAGATTTATCCAGGTGCGGTACATGTACTAGCCTAAAACTATTGATGTTTATCTGCTAAACTGGAATGTTGTGCTGTGATCTAAAGATGGGGCAACAGTTTTGTTGTCAATGACATGGATCATTCTATTGTGAATGACCTAGCATAATATGAATAGCCTACTTTATGCAATAACTGTTACAGTCCCATTTTGTGCCTTTTATTTTATCTGCAATATGAATTACTTTTCAGCAGTGTATCCATGGATCACAGGGCATTAAGCTTAACTGAACTGTGTTGTGACATAAATACATGGAGCTGTGATCAATGACTTTTACAGCTTCATTTAATGACAATCATTTCATAAGACATGTCATTTTCTTTGCCTAATCTTTTTTTCTTCTTTTTTTTTCCTTATCAAAAATTCATCGGCACTCTGACAGATATATATGCATTTTGTAAAAGGAAAAATTCTTGTTTATTGTTATATCATGACTTATTTTGTCACTTAATTATCAGGCCAGCAAAAAGAGATTAATGTGAAACTAAAAGAACATGGTTGCCAACACTATAGTGCAAAAACTTCTGACAAGGAAACCCTTAATTATGTGTGATGGAGATTGTGTGCCATTTACCATTTTTGGAGCACTATGTTAAAAAAAACACACAAAAACAAATTGTGCAATGTGGACCAGATATTTTAGGAGTTGATACTTCAGAACACTTTCACATTTAGTTGATGTACATTCAATGTTTACTGTTTTCTTGTAATTATTTTTCTGAATCTTGAAATGTCTGTTGTACAAAGGCAAAGGAAAAAATGGTTGTAAGGGTTGCATTTCGTTTCACTTTTTATCAAATCCAGATGAGGAGGGCACTCCAGTCTTTAGTGTTGTGATTATTGTTATTCAACTTATTGTGCTCTCTATTCATTCTAATTTTTGAAAATGCTTTTTTTACAAACGACAGAACCTTTTTAGCAAGCAGTTTAGCTCAGTTTATATTGTTTTGCCGAATAGTAAGCACATCTAAGACGAGAGATGGCAATGTTGTTTTTTCATCCCTAGAATCACTGAAAAGTATAAATATACATGGGGACCCATATGGCAAGATATTCTTGTTTTAGTAAACCAATCTGATTTTCTACTACAGGGAGCTCTTCTGTATGTCATTTAATGTCAGTCAGAATCTGCAATACATGTATCTTAGCAGATGCAGGTCACATTCTGATTGATCACTTGTTGCCGAATCACTTTTCCTAAAATTAGTCCTGGAGGTTCCACCTGAAACTGCTGAAATGTTAACATTTCTCTAAGGACATTAGTGTTCAGTTTAAAAAAAAAAAAGACACTTCATGAATATGTCACTGATACCCCAGTATGCTACTTTTGTAGTCCTGTGCTAAGCATCAGCAGTATGGTCAGTCTCCCTCTCTCCATCCAGTGCTCAATCTCCTCACCCAATCTCAATCTCGCTCATCATGTGTGAGCCAACTGGCACACATTCTTTCCCATAGGCAATGAGAAGCATCAGCTGTTATTTGGTGTTGCTGATTGTGACATGAGCAAGGCCTGATTTGGGTTTTCATTGCTTGGTCATCTCCCAGTTATAAGCCTGCGGCATGCAGGGTTATAACTTATAACTTATATAGATGCAGAATGCTAATCAGTGATTGGACACCAAATTAAAGGAGGAGAAAGGGTGGTTGGTGATAAGCAGACTTTGGACATACACAAGTTTTCCTGCATAAGAGAGATCAATTTTTTAATGTACCTAGACATATTGTTGGTAGCAGTGAAGTTCATACTGTAGTTGAAATGGTACAAGTGGGCTACTACTAAATGATGCCATGTGCTGTTTATAAAAATAATTCTAATACAAAATATAAAGACCAAGATCTGGAACAAATTGGCTGTTGACATTTTCAGGATTAAGAAATATTCATTACACAACCAGCTAGAAAAATGATAAAAAGTTTTGGTTATAGATTTGTTGGCATCAGTGGAATGGGGTATGCATGCAGTTTGTTCTAGTCTAGTGAACAAAATTATCTAGCCATACGTCTTCTGTGATGAGATATTAATTCTCTAATCAAAGCCTGCTACTCTGTGATCACTGATATGCGACTTTCTCAAAGAAACATCTTCTACATCAGCTCAGTTTGTTTGTTTCAACTGTTTGTATGGTATTTATTCTGTGAAACTGAAGAATTTTTTAGTAGTGATTAATGTGAACACTGGAAAATTTATCTTATGTAAGATTATATTTGGACAGAGAAGACCCCCATTTTAATTTGAAATGAATCAATTTAACCTGCCATCATAATTAACATCATTTATTTGTGAGAGCTGCACTCAGCATAATGGAATCTATATCAGCAATATAAGTGCACTTGAATTTATTTATAAGCTACATACTACAAGCTTATTGCTCTGGCATTATGATAGTTATACATATGTACAAATTTACAATAGAAGTGCACACTTACATATTATTAAGAATTTAACATGGAAAATAGCAATATTAACAATGATTTATTAATGTTGTATAACATGATTATTTTGATCAACTATATTTGCATTCCTTTCTTAACTGTATGATATGAATTTCATTGTATCCTGTTTTTTATTGTTGTACTTACATTTAGTATTGGATATAAGTTTTGATATATATTTGTTTTATATTTGAAGAATTTGATGAACAATATTGTAAAAACTTTGTGCCCCATGTTGTGAATTTTACTGGTTTAATTAAAGGATGATACATGCAGGCCTACTAATTATACTTGTATGTGGATTTAGGTGAAAACCACATTTGGCAATAGGATGGAATTTTCTGTTATAAGCCTTCTTTTTCAAACAGTTGTGTATAATTTTTGGATGATGCACGCAGAAAAGCAATAAAACAAGACAATAAAAAGCATTTATGCGTTTGATATGTATCTATTCTTCACTGATAATTGATAAAAGCTATTTTGACTGTGGAATGTTAGTTTAACTGCTGTACCAACATCAAATTAATTTTGGAGTTTTGTGTTTTACTCTTTTGTTTTGTTGTTGCTTTCCTTTGAAATCGAATTTGGTGCGAGTGGAGATACACCTTAGAATAATAAGAATTTTTATACCTTTAACAGTTACAAGTCTTTAAAAGTGAAAAGTGATTGAATGTAAATAAGACATGACAAGGTTTATTTCCTTTGTTCATTCTCAATGGGTAATTCCTTTACTTTCAGAGTTGGTACTAGTACTAGTGGTAGACATGTGACATACATTTATATCAACTTGCACAATGACTTAAATAAGTTAAATGTCATGAGTAGCAGGAGAACAAGGCAAACTCAAGAAAAACTGCCGCAACTTGATAAGCATATCTGACAGCAGGAATACATGTCTGCTGACAGTATGTTTGGAAGATAACACTAATGCTTATGGCAGGTCAGTTGCAGGATCTGGTTTGTTGTACCACGTACTTCCTTTGATATACAAGTACATGTAGTATCAAAGACACTTATTTGTATAGTGTCGTTAGAAGAATAAATCAAGGCATATATTCAGTACCATGAACATCATCTTCACGGATCACTAGTTCTAAAGACAAGACCCTTGGATTTGAAAACTAAAGACTAATACTATATTCAATCCAGTCTTGAGACTATCTGACCATGTCATTTCATGAGTAACAGCTTTTCCAACAATTTCATCCAAGATATCTGGCATGCTTCCCTTACCCTCTTTCTTCTGGATTCTATAAATCAGGGATGTCAATCTGTCTACATGAAAAAGTAGGAAAAGTTCCTGGCACACTCTTTAGCAACACATAAAACTTAAGTATGTTAATGGTGAATAATACCGGATTTGGAGCCAAACAGAGAAATCACTGACAGCCAAAAAGTAGGAAGTCCTACTAAAGTAGGAAATTTGACATCCCTGATAAATCTGGTAATACTAATAGATTATTCTATAAATTACCTCTATGCTGCATCCATTTTCTTCACATGGGATGTTTTGATAATGCAAAGGAAAAAAATAATAAAAATAAACCAACGCATATTTGTAACATTTATGACCTTTATTTTCATTCACACAATTGACGAAACATTCATTAAAATGCCTATGAAATGTACACATGTCACATCATGTCAACTGAAACTGAGACAAAACAGTTTGTAGTAATACTTTACCCCATTCTACAACCTTTGGTTAATTAAAATACAGAAGTGTACTTGCACATCCATTCATAAAGGTTTGGCTGACAAATTCTGTTACACAAATCCAGCTGCACTTATAATATCGGCTGAGACTGAGAATGACAGACTCGGCCTACAGTTCACTTGCACTACATGCATGCATTTAGAATCCATGCTGTGAATTTGCCCCATATGATTGATGTTTCCTCAACTTTAGAAAAGGTTTAAAAGAGATAGCATTATCTACTGCATGAACCTGATATGATTCTGTCAGATATCACATGGCGCTGCACTGGGGCGACGCAGTCTGAAATGGCTAAGCCAAATTCCCCTCTTGGGGGTCAAAGGATGGTTACTTTTACTTTTTTTTTACATGGTACATATAGTTGAGAATGCTCTGCTTGTCTAACACTGTGAATTGTAATTTGCTGGGAAGGCACAATCAATCAATCATTATGGCGTCAGAATTATACTGTGAATTATTATAAGAACAATAATCAAGTAGGCAAAAAGAAAGATAGAGAAACATTCCATGCAGTCTATTTGAATAGATAACTAGTGCAATTGTCAACCATCAAATTTTACCTAAACGCTTGGCCACATGAAGATTACATTATATATCTGGCGGCCAGACGAAATGTGACATAAATCGCTGGGCTTGAAACAATAAATTCGGGATTTGAATGTGATGAGAGATGTCAGACATTGAAATTGATTTTATTGCAGAAATCAAAAGTGCACAAATTTTTTAAAAAGACAATATTGGTCTTACCCTTGCTTCATAAGTATTTCTTCATTAAAATCGGGGTTTTGTGGGGCAGGCATATAGATTTATGCGTGTGACCATTTTAAATTGATTTTCTCAAAGTTTCAGTCATTGCTGGGGGATGCCCCCTTGTCTCTTTGCATTATATCTGGCAAAAATAAAGCCAGCTCAAAACTTTTTTCACTACCTGAAAGGATATGAAACAAGATTTCACATGATACCAAAAACCCAAATGTGGTGAAAATTCGACATACTGTACATCTCATTTTGACTGGCTGTGAGACATCAGATACAATTATTATAATCGAGTAATTTAGAGATGAATTCCCATAAAGCTGTATAAAACTGAAAGATGGAAATATTCCTCTGATTTTGAATTGCCTCACTTTTTCACAATGTATAGGTATATAAAGTATACACATAATTGTGACTTAGTTATCTCCTGTCACTCTATAGGTCACAATCAACTCACTGCATTCCTCTGACAAAACAGTACAGCATAAAAACACTTTGTACAGTACTCCAGTGATTTTGGCTTCAATATCATCAATAAAATAATCAAATAATTGTTTTGTTTCTTTAACTACTAATGCATTAGACATTTTTAATACAGTGACTTCTGATTGAACAACTGTGAACAATATACATGTACATAAATCATAGGGAAATAACAAACACAGACAAAAAAAAAGGTGACTGAACGCATCTGGATGAGAACTTCAAAAATTGAAAACAACAGAGATTTCACAATATGCCATTCTTGAGAGTGGACCTCAACACTGAGACTCCAAAGTTATATTTTCAGACTCACTGGTTAAGAAAAGATCAATTCCAAAAATGCTTACATGTATTATAATGCTGTATTCATTATGAGAAAAAAAAAATAATAATAGTAATGAATGAAGATCATCTTTGTAGACATGTGTTCATTCATGAACCCTTTCAACTTATGGCAATGACAGTGATAGAAATACTGTGGGTTGTCCTTTACACTTCTTGATTGTAACTTCAAGCAAGCTTTAAAAAACAAATCATAACAGCATAATGTTCAGAAAACCTCAAACAAGGTAAGTATGTCATTCTGCTGAGATACATCACTTGAGCATCCAAAAGCTGAATGATTTGTTTTATTAAGCCATAGAATGAATAAACCGAGTTAAGATAAAAGTTCATCCCAAAAATATTTTCCTGGAAAGAGGAAATTACTTTTATATAAATATGTCATATTATGTGACATTCCTACGAGTTTTAAAATTATCTACCTCAAAGTTTCTTCATATCAAAAACTGGCTTTAACAATTCCAAAATGCACATAGTAAAAATGGTCATATTGTCAGATGTAGTCATTTATGCAAGCATGTAAATTAGCAGCAGATGATGTGAGCAAATAATATATTATTTTACATCTCTAGATTCTCTTCAAGTTATGAGACTTTAATTTTCCTGTCTATGTAACTATATGTACTAGCAAAAAACAACAACAACAACAAAACAAAAAAACACAAATCTGGGAGCTCATAACACACATTTTAAATCTGAGATGTCATTAAACACTGCTTGTTAAAACAGAATCCTGAAACTTGAAATAGAAACTGTAAAGTCATTCCAATTACCAACAAGTAAAAAAGGTATAAATCTACATCTTATTTGAGTTTCCACAATACAAATTCTATTACATAAATTTAAAATCAGCCTCTTTCTCCATCTTCAATTGATCCTAACACTACCTCACCCATTCAAGATATGGATCTTGGATCTGTGTGCTCTACTATTACACCAACACCAGTTTAGCTGTCTCTTCACAAATCTGGATCATTAAGCTCTGCTCCAAAACGGCTTCCTCCTTCTCCCTCTTTGCTCTTCTGTCAAATATAAAATAACTCACTTCTGTCAAATATAAAATAACTCCTCAGTAAAGTTGGAATTAAAAAAAAAAACGGCTTTCCTTACAGAGCATTTTATATTCATTCAAAAATAGCTGATTTCAATGTTTGTGAGATTTATCTGAGGAGTTACAAAAGACGTTTGTACATTCACTCATCATAACTATTGTGTATCCGGCCAGTTAAGTTTTTGTCAATTCATATCTCTGAAAATAAACATGTCGACATCTGATTTTTTACTTTGGGTGAGAGCCATCATAATGCTTTGTTTTATTGGAACAGTCGGATTCCACTAGCCCGTACCAGTTCTGAGGTTCTACAATCAAAGAATATGACTCAATGTCAGACATTATACATTTATTCAGATCTCTTTACGAAGCATCATACCTCAAAAAAGAATTTAAACATTTACAGCATATTCATATTCACACAGAACCTATAAAACATGTTCTAAGTTATTATACATGTAATGAAAGCTGATAGCAAAAGACAAGTACAGTTCAATCAACTTTGCCTTACAATTTTACTGATGACTTGTGCTATCAGTAGTAGATACTGACATTTAAATGTCAAAGATTATGTCCGTATGTTTGGGCAAAAGAAATTTGCACATTGTTGTGTAGGATGTTGTTTTCATTATATAATGTAAAAATAATAAAATGGCATATTACTTCAAGGATTCCTACAGATAAACAAACTGAACATGTCGATTTACACAGCTTCTACTCTCTAACTCTAAACATTACACCAACATAAGGATCATGTACAGAAATTTAACTTTTGTCTGGATCATCTCTCTAAGCAAATCTAAAAGAAAAATTCAAAAAGAAGACATTTCAAAAACATTTCTAATGGCTTGTGACAGCTGCAAAGTTTGTGTGCACATATTTTCCAGTCCTATGAACAGGGATCAGTGAAGATTTGGTTTAATTTCAGCTCTAGTTTTTTCAGCTCTCAAATCCAGATAAAAAACGTTATACACTTGTTGAAATATCAGAATTCCTCAACTGACAAAACATGTCCTTTTTTTTTCTTGTTTTGTTCTCTTTTAACTGAAAAATATTTTGAGGAGTATTTCTTGTGCATCTGATATATCCTTGTTAAAAACATGACTATACTTTCATTTTCTTTTCTTCTCATGGAAAATATCTGCATTTATTCATGCTCCTTTTTACAAACCACAAAACACCAACTGGCTTTAAGTAATTAACACAAAAAACATCAGGCAGCCTTGTAACTAAGTAAGAAATTTTGCTCATTTCATCTCTCATGCAACTAAATATTGTCATAATATGATGGTAGCTCGAAGGCAGAATTTCCCTTACATACATATATTATAAGCCATATATAAATAAAATAAATAACTAAAGCCTGGTAACTCTCTCATGGTGAATGGCGGTTTTGTTGTGCTTATAAACTCATTTATAAATGCTCTGACATGCGAGACTGCCACTCTTGGGTGGGGCTCCTCACTCCACAAGATGCCATCCCCAAATCTAGCTCTACACCATCGTCTCTCGAGACATACGGATGCCGCAGCCGACAACGACATGGGGATGAATGAGCAGTATGTAATTCTTTCATTCTATGAAAATATCTTGTGCATACAAATTTTCAATCAAGACTTTTTTTTCTTATCTGAATGATGTTTCAGTAGTTTCATAGTAAGTATTCTCTCAAACTGTCAGAAATTATATCTATTCACAAACAATTTCAAAGAAGCAAGTTGAAATTCTTTCAATATTCCAACATTAAAATAATAGATACACTTCACCTTCTACTTTGCAAAAGTTCTTAATTGATAGAACTCAAACTTGACAAAAAAAATCTGAAAATAAGTTGGCACCTCATGATAAATTTCAAAACATCTCGGATTTTGTTGTTGCTGTAGTTGTTTTCATATTTGATGAGCAACAGTTTCTTAATGATGTATTTCAAGATCGGTCCCATGACCAAGAAACATCGCTCACATGTCGCTTTGTTAACATCATGTGATATATCTGAACGTTTACCATTCGTCGAGATTTATGTGCTCTGCGTAGAGCATAAGAACAAACCAGTGTGTTAGCAAAATTCTCGGTCATGTGACTATTCTTGAAAACCTAACTGATTGTTGTTATTTTTTTTTTTTTTAACCTGGGCTGCTTTTTGCATCACAAATCTTTAAAAAAATATTAAAAAATTAATAAATGAAGATTAGGGATATGCACAAAGCAAAATAAATGTAAGCTGAATGGCATCATAATTATATTATATGAAAAAAGAGACTGCATTTCTTCCATTATTTTTACATGCCTGGTATCTCAACTGTTTAGGAGGCACCAGTCCATGTAAAAGCAATGTGAAAATTAAGTTTTGGGTTATAATACTGCATCAAAGGATGGTAAATTGAAAGGACACATATTATATAGTGCTCGTCCTTCTCATGTCAAACCTTGTAATGATATTTCTTAGATGGTGTTGACCATAATCAGCATCAGAACACAACTCAGGTGATAACAGTAAAATAAACTGACCTTCAAGAAACAAAGTAACCACGGATTATTTTTCTATGAGAATCAAATGTTCCCTTTCAGAAATTGATCGACATGAATAATCTAACTTAGTCCAGGAGAGTGATTTAGTAGATAATATGTATATCAAAATGTCTGACAATACATAATAATAATAGAATATACACAGAGAGAGAGAGCATTTCACAGACCTGGGACGTCTGGCATGGGTTAAGCAACTGATCAACATTTCTATCTTCTTGTTTCAAAATACACAAACTTAAAAAAAGGTCATCTTACTGAACAAAAAAAAAGTTGAGTTGCAAATACTAAATATCTCACATTGAAACTTCTTTGTTTCATCTGAAATGTAATTACAAATTCTGGAACTGATATCATAAAGGTAATAATAATTATCTATAGAGATCAGTTTGGAATAGAATATAGACCAGTCCCCTTAAAAATTAATTTTCAGCAGTTTGTCAGAATCAATTTAGTCTAATCTTTAAGAAATCTTTATTTGAACATGGCAACACTGAAGAAAGAAGAACACGGAAAAGATTGCTTTTTCATCATATCCATTCTCATAAGATATCTGAAAATTCCTAAGTTGTTTTTAAAGTTTCTTGTATTCTTATCTATGGCATCTTAAAGAGGTCTGTTTCCTCCAGTGTCACCTGTAGGTTCTGAGAGATTCTGCTGCAGCTGAACCAGCCAGCGCTTGGTGGTTTGATCATCCTTCAAGCACATTTGAAAAGTGTGGTCTTTGAGTTGATCTGGCAAACACTGGCGAAGAGCTTCCCGAGCTCTGTGGATAATACAGATGAGAAGAGACAATTATATGTCTGAATTCCGAAAAATAAACCACAAGAACAATAAGAAAAAAAAATGTATGGACTGAGGCACGGACTGAGTATCAACCCATTTGAAATGGATACTATCACAAGAGCTCAAGCAAATTTTACATTTTCTACACAATTTTAGTACATTATAGACCTAGAATCACTCACTAGCTAATGCACATCATTGTACTTAATAGCAGAGCTCTGTTGATAGTCACTGAAGAACTCTCCCAAAGTGCGAGTTTGTGAACAGCCAATAATTAAGGCATTTACTATGGGACTGAGAGAGGACTTATCCCTTTCTAGTACACTTCAAACTGACACTGGCTAATAAATTTAGTAATTGCACAAAAAAACAATTTCATTTTGTTGGTAGATATGGCATATAATACAAGACATAGAGCTAAAGGATACATACATCAAGTATTATATATATAAAAAAAAGAGGCTTACACGCACTGTAATAAGGTAACTTACTCAAAACTACATAAGAGCATTTCAGTGTCTCAGGTCCTGAAGAAAAGATAACAATTAAAATAACAGTGACCAAAACTGACCTGGCATTATCAGAAAGACGTAAATAACAGCGAACAACATGTTTAAGTAATCGTGCAGAGGGTTCCTTTGAGAGCGAGAGTACCATCTTTCCCTGAAAAAAATTATTTCAGTACTTAAGATCTTGGTATCACTTCACAATACAAACAAGGAGTTATTTCGATACAAAAAAAATGAAATAATTGCAACATACGACAGTGGCACTAAAATCAAATAGATCCTTATAGTTTTCTCCTTAATGAATTGGTGCAGTTTTCAGTAAAAATTTTTACCACTTTTAACTCTTTCCATGCCAGGAGGGTTTCCACGTTTGCGCCAGGCCATATTTGAATGCACACATGAAAAGTATAAGACTGCAGAAAAATCATCATAACTTTGGTTCTATGCATAAGAATTACATGTATCATACATGGAAATATGGGGAAATGAATGGAGAATAAGATTAGGATACAGAAAAGGCAGTAGAGGTATTTAGAAAAGAAAAAATGAGGCACAGAACTTGTTTGATCTACTTCATAATCCTTGTCAGCTCTGTCATTATCTAGACTATCGATATCAGATCCTTCTTCATCATCACTAACAGTACTAACACTGTGAAAAACAAGCTCCCGTGCATGATCTTCTGACAAAATTCGCAGAGGGTCTAGAACCCCGAGAAGGGCCTGGAGTGAGCGTATCCATCACTAGTTTACCTTAGCAATGACCGGTAATTTGTTTTTACACCGATTTTTATCGTTATCGAACAATTTCGCAACTCAAAACACACGCCAAAAGACTGAGAAACGAAGTACACAGGAGTTATCGTTCCGAAAGTTACCAATAAAGTGTCTATCTCTACGTAAACGTCGCAGAAACTCAGTAACGCTATATCGACGATATATCGTTTGTTGGCACAATGGCGGCCCGCTACATCGACGATATATCGTTCTCTGGCAACTGAATGTTACACAGAGAAAACGTGTTTGGTGCTCTGAACGCGTCAACCTATCGAAAGTGCAATTCGGATCAAACACTCTCGCGAGGTTACTGTTTATTATAGTCTTTTTCGGCTAACGTCAGACACAGTAAGCTTTTTTCGACCTTATCTAAGTAGAAGCACAGATCTTTATGCAACAATGTTTTATACCGAATTTCAGATGGATCCATTGAACAGTTTTATTTTAGTTTTTGAGCATTTTATGCCCTTTGTTTTATAGTGTAGAATGTCCAACGACACCCGTGAAGGCTTGTGGACTCGAAAACTATTAAATGCATCCCTCTGAAATTTGGCATGCAACAGTGTTGCATAAAACCTGTTTCTACTTATTTAAACCAGAAAAAATGATTACTATGTATGATGTTATCCTAAAAAAGCGATACTGATTGAATGATAAACGCGAGAATGTTTGATCCAACAGGTGCGTTTGACAGAATGATGCGTTTAAAACACCAAACACGTTTTCTTTGAGTCATTTTCAGGTTAGTCACCCAAACTTTAATGCCAACATCGAAGTGTGCAAGCTTGCACAGACTTTTAGTCGCAGGGCAGTATCAGGTTGACCAATATTTAAAACATCTCTCACAAAAACCTTGGGTTATCTTCTAGTATCCCGGTTATGTATGTAAACGAGCTGGAAATGACAATTTTCACATTTAAAATACAGAATTATTCCAGATTAACTCTGCAAGACAATTTGCAATCTACACTTCAGTCCTCTTGTCAGTTTGATGTAAATATAGAATAAGACAATCATCTCACTGAAATTATCATATCACTGTGGACGTTTGAAAGATTTAAAAGATCTAAGTCGTTTATCGGTCAGTTTTATATATACCACATATAGCTGATTTTAATTTGATGCAAGGGCACTTTGAGTTACATCTTGATTTGTACAGATGTGAGGTAGCCAACCTGTATTTCACACATCTTGATTTTGAAGTAAAGGGTCAATTCAACGTAAATAACAATTGTTTTTTCTTCCGTCAGTTTACCAAACTGCAATCAGTGGTCAGAAATCAAGTTAATATCTCTCATATATGTAAAAATATGTAAAAATGAAAAAAAAAAATTACACCATTTTAATTTTGGACATTAACTTTTCAAGCAAGCATCTCCACTGTAAATGATACAACTAGTATATTTTTCAGTTTTGTATGCCGCACACCGCTGACATTCCCTTCACCCTGGTTGATGGCACAGAAATCACCATTAAGGGATTTGTCAAGCCTGACTGTAACAGGTAAACATGAAAAACTTTACCCCCTACAAAGGAAGAGAAACAAACATAGACCTTCGTATTTTGTATTTGTACACTGTAGGCCTACTTTATTGCTGTTGTCGCTGTTATTGCTGCTGCTGATGATGATGGTATTATTGATTGTGGATAATGATCATTATTGCTGATTCTGTTGGCAGTCTGTACCTCAATAACCTCGATACCTCTGTAAACTCTTGCTGCTGATGCTGATTTTTTTTTTCCTTTGTGCACCGACGATGAGCACCATTCTCTCTTTACGTCTTTTAACCCCATGGAGGTGGTTCTCTTCGGAGAGCATCAGATGCTCGAACGTTAAATGCTTTTTTTTTTTTTTTTCCTTTTTTTTAAGCATGTACTCCTGTCCATAGGAGGCCTTCTCCGCATCCGTAAAATATATTCGGATAATGATTTCTTTTCTAAAAGAAGTCAAAAATTTAAACAAGTAAGCCTACAGAAAAAAGTGTAACCAGCTTAAATTTGATTAAAGGTTTCCTTCTCAATCTGACAAAATGAATAGGGACACTCACTGAATTCTTCTAGAATCCTCTTGCCTACGTGATGGATCACAACGAGAGCCTCTCTAATACAATATATATA